>CAUYPK010006275.1:0-54149 GCA_963574355.1 Loris lydekkerianus
ACACTTGCACTAGACTGTTTATTGCAGCTCAATTTACAATCGCCAAAATGTGGAAACAGCCTAAATGCCCACCAACCCAGGAATAGATTAACAAGCTGTGGTATATGTACACCATGGAATACTATTCAGCCATTAAAAAAATGGAGACTTTACATCCTTTATATTAACCTGGATGGAAGTGGAACACATTATTCTTAGTAAAGCTTCACAAGAATGGAGAAGCATGAATCCTATGTACTCAATTTTGATATGAGGACAATTAAGGACACAGTAGGGGTGGGGGAATGGGAGAGCAGAAAGAGAAAGAAGGAGGGAGAGGTGGGGAAAGGAAGAGCAGAGAGAGGGAAGGAGGGAAAGGGGTGGGACCTTGGTGTGTGCCACACCTTTTGGGGGCAAGACACAATTGTAAGAGGGACTTTACCTAACAAATGCAAGCAGTGTAACCTGGTTTCTTGTACCTAAATGAATCCCCAGCAATAAAAAGAAAAGAAAAGATGACAGGTCAAAGATCAAATCCAAAAGCTAAAAAATAAAAAAAAAAAAGTAGGGTGGTGCCTGTGGCTCAAGGAGTAGGGCGCCGGCCTCATATACCGGGGGCAGTGGGTTCAAGCCCAGCCCTAGCCAAAACTGCAGGAAAAAAAAAAAAAAGTAAAAATAAATAAAAAATAAAAAAATAAATTGCTTGCTCCTCCTCCACCAAGTAACATACACATTTTTGATCACCTTCTAACATTTCTCTTTCCTTTTTAACTTGTGTTTCTCAAACTTATACCTTCCAAATGGACTTCGTCATCCTTCCTTCCAAACCTATTCCATTCTATTTAGTAATTTAAGCATCCATTGAACAATACTATATTCTCTACCCTCTGCAAAACATAATCTTATTAGAGGGAAAACCACACATATACCAAAAGCAAAAATTCAGGGAAGGGGTAATAAGATTTTATATTTTGTGAAACACACTCTAAATGCTGTATAAACTCACAGCCAGGGTTTTGAGAGCAGATTAAGTAGGGAAGGTGGATGGAGGAGGCAAGGCTGTAGTCCATCTAAGTTTTTCTTTCTGCCCAACTGCCTGACTCACTGTCCCCTTCAAGGCCTTTCGTGCCCAGTACTCTCATATATTTGGCTCCACTGCTGGAGACTGTTCCCGGAGCCAGTCTCCTCTCCCCATTAGAAACATCAGGCATGTACCTGTCCCTGAGTCTTGCCTGCACCCTTCCTGCCTCACACAGAGAAGCAGGAATCCTATGTAGCATTTTATAACTTTCCATCAGTAAACACGCATTACTTTTATTGGAAAAAACAATATTTTTGATATGCTACATGGTATCAGGGGAAAAAATCTTGAAATATTTATAATTCCACAGCCTACACCTTAAAAATTGGTATATTTCTGGCCTGGAACCTTGGCTCATGCCTATAATCTTAGCATTCTGGGAGGTTGAGGCAGAAGGATCGTTGAGCCTGAGTATTTGATATTGCAGTGAGCTATGATGATGCCACTGTACTCTACCTGGGGTGACAGGGCAAGATACTGTCTCAAAAGAAAAAAAGTATATTTCTTCCATTCTTTTTAGTACACACATACAATGTACATGTGCATAATCGAGATCAAAGAGCCCACATGCTTTTATATCTTACTCTTTCTATACCATAGTGTGCTATACCACTTAAAAGTAAAATAAGACATTGACAAACTTACTCTAGGTCTGACTGGCAGGAAGCATAACAGGATTCTCTACAGGGATAAAGATTGTGAGAGGAGAGAATTTTGAGAGAAAGATAAGGAATTTGGATTTATGTAAATTGAGTTTGCAATGCCAATGTACTTTATACATAAAAGTGACACCTTGGGTAATAGAAGTACTAGAATGAAATTTAAATGGGAGGTCAGACCTCTTATCTAAATTCTATTCAGAGGTAAGAATTAGGAGTCAGTAGAGTGGAGATACAAGGCCTAGGAATGGGAACACTATTCAGAAGAGTATAAAGAGAAATCAAGGTCAACAGAGAAGTGAGCTTAGGGTGACACTCTGGCATCAGGAGGGAGAGCCCTTAAAGGAAGAAAATGATAATACCAAAGAAGAAAGAAAACTTAGCCAACCAAACATTCCTTAAATAAATTCTTAATAACTACTGTGTGCCATGTGCTACGCTAGATGCTGGAAATAGAAAAGGAAGAAAAAGAGTTCAAAGGGCTTCTGTAGCCAAAGTGTAGTACAGAATATAATAAATTCACCAGTGATAGCAATTTGGGCAGAGGATTCTAACAGGGTGGGGTGTGCTATATGAGAAGGCTTCTTAGAGAAATTGGTTCTGGACGAGTTGCCCAGGAGAGATGGGAGGCCAGGGGAGTGAAATGACAGAAAGCAAGGGAGTGATTAGCAGACTGGACTCCGGTGGGTTCCATTGGCACTCAGTGATACTAAGGGCCAGGAGAGGAGAGCTCACACTCACCCATCTTTGTTTTCTTTTTTTGTTTGTTTTTGTTTTTAATGTCATGGCTGTTTAACTTTTACCCACAAGTTAACAGAAAATGATGATTCTGGCCTGGATCAATTATCAATATATTGGTTGATGTATTGCCAGATGATCTTTTCTCACTTTGTCGTTCCTCCTCTCTGATGAGGAAGAGCTTGCCCTTCTTCATTTGCCTCATCAGCATTGCCTCACGGATTCTTGTGTTCTTCAATGGGTTATCAGTCCTTATTGCTCTTACTATTTATCTTAACTTTCAGAATTCTTAGGTTGGGCAAAGTGAGGTCATTCACACTGTGCCTTGACACGTCCCATCACTTTCTGAGCACGTCATTGTGATATTCTAGGCTCACCATATATTTTTTCTGCCCCAACCCTGGAATCAGCTACTTTTCCAAAGAGTCCTGGTTCCTCTTAGCAGAAAATAGTATTTACAAGCCAATATCTTGTTGCTCAGTCCTGGACCTGTGCCATTGCCCCCAGGCCCTTCTCAGTGGCTGGGTGTGGTGGCTCATGCTATAGCTGTAGAAAATACCTATAAAGGACATTATTGGGATGACTGAAATTTGAATGTGAATGGTAGATATGATGAGAATTAAATCCATGTAATGTAAACTTTCCTGATCTTGCTAACTGTACTGTGGGTATGTAAGAAAGTATTTTATCCTTGGGAAACAGGCACTGAAGTATTTAGGGGAAAGAAGCACAGGTCCTCTGCTGCTGTGAGGGTGTATATGTGAGCTGACTCAGGGCCACTGGGAGCCCCATGGTCCTGATCATTCTGCTGACCCAAGTGAACACTTTTCACTAAGCAGATTTAGAGCTTTGGAGCCTAACAGTGCCCATAACACTTCCATAAAGGTGTCCCTGAATACAAGAGAATACCAGTGAGCCAGTCTTTAGGGGACAGGGGAGCACGTGAACGTACCATTAGTGTTCTGCTCAATAGTCTGGGCTTTCACAAAGGCCACATCTCCCTTCTCAACTAGACACCTGCAGCAGTCCAGACAGGAGGAGAGAGAAGAGAGGAGGTCAGGTTGATGCATCTGTCATTTAGGGGCCAAAATGCTCTGAAGAGCGGACTAGGTGATGGTGTCAGTGCATAGCTCTCCAAGGGGAGGACTTCACAGGTGACTGTAGTGATACTCAGCAATGAAGTATGGAGCAGTTTTACTAGGATGAGCTTGTGAACTCAATTCTCATACTTTCGTACGTTAATTTCATTTTATTGTGTGAAACTTAGTAAATGTAGAATATAAATGCCTTAACACAATAACTAAAAAAATGCCAGGAAGGCTACGTTAAACAGTGTGATGAAAATGTGTCAAACGGTCTATAAAACCAGTGTATGGTGCCCCATGATCACATTAATGTACACAGCTATGATTTGATTAAAAAAAATTACAGTGCACGTATAACTTCTGTAATTTTAAAAATATTGTATTGCTGTTTAAAACTAAAAACCAACAGAGAAAAAGATTATAAATGACCCTACAAGATATTCATATCTTCGTGAAAAGAAATTTTAAGTTAGGCTTTGTTGCAATTGTGTTTTCTAAAGTTTAAGTGAGTTCAATAAAGCTAATAGAAAGGAAAAAAAATTTTTTTCATTTTATTTTCTTTTGAGTTTGGAGTCTGTCAGTTGGATACATTTTACTTCATAGATAAGTTTTATAAGACATATTTAGAGAATGAAGCCCTTATTTATTTTTATATAAGCAAAGAGCCTTTCCTGGGTTGGCACCTGTAGCACAGTGTTTATGGCGACAGCCACATACTCTGAGGCTGGAAGGTTTGAACCCAGTCTGGGCCTGCTAAACAACAATGACAACTGCAACAAAAAATAGCCAGACATTGTGGCAGGCACCTGTAGTCCTAGCTACTTGGGAAGCTGAGGCAAGAGAATCTCTTAAGCCCAAGAGTTGGAGGTTGCTGTGAGCTGACGCCATGACACACTACCAAGGGTGACATAGTAAGACTCTGTCTAAAACAAAACAAAACAAAACAACAAACAAGCAAACAAACAAACAAAAAAAAATGAAGAGGGCAGTGCCTGTATCTCAGTGGGTAGGGCACCAGCCACAAACACCGAGGATGGAGGGTTTGAACCCAGCCCGGGCCAACTAAAACAACAATGACAATTGCAACAACAAAATACCCGAGCGTTGTGATGGGCACCCATAGTTCCAGCTACTTGGGAGGCTGAGGCAAGAGAATTGCTTCAGCCTGAGAGTTGGAGGTTACTGTGAGCTGTCATGCCACAGCACTCTACCCAGGGTGACAGCTTGAGACTCTGTCTCAAAAAAACAAACGAACAAACAAACAAACAAAAAAACACAAAGAGCCTTTTCTCTTGATCTATAGTTCTCAAACACACATTACCACCAGAAAAAGACACAGTAAAGATACAAACTCTTAAATCCCCATGAAAACAATACAGACTACTTTGTAAAATCAAAAATTTGTGGAGTGTGAATTGTATTTACTCTAACTCACAGGGTGATTCTGACTAGAAAATAGGGATACCCTTGTTTTTCACATCACTCCTGGGAAGTTTGATTACAATTCTAGCATCATCGTGCAGTTCAGGGACTCATGAACCACCAGACAATGGAAGGCCCAAAGTAGAAAGGATAGTTAAAAAGTAGTAAGGTACACAGGTGTCTCTAAGAAAATGACAGACACTCCATAAAGTACAATTGTAGTTAGGAGTTTAGAAATTATGTGCTTCACTTTTCTGTACTTCCAGATGAATGTAGTTCTAGGTGGCACCTGGAAGAGCTTGAGCCAAACTCTTGACACTGCTTATCCAGTGGTAGTAGGGTACTAGTGACATTTGGGGCTAGATCATTCTTTCTTGTACAGGGCCATCCTTTGCGTTGTGGCATGTTTAGCTGCTTCTGCCCCTTAGTTGCCAGTAGCACCCTCCTTCTCAGAGGCCAAATGTCTCCTGAGGGGCATATCACCTCCAGTGGAGACTGTTGAACTGACACACACACCAGTCTGCTGTCTGTGACAGCCAGGTCTGGTAGACAGTGCCCTCGAGGAGCCTGGCTGCCCTTTCACTCACATGGCTCTATGTTTGGTTGTGAAGTCTCCCACCTTAATGCATGCAGCACTAACAGAGTAGGAACATACAATTTTCACCTTGGTTCCTAAAAGAAATCTGGTTAGGTTGGGCGCTGTGGCTCATGCCTATAATCTAGCACCCTGGAGGTCGAGGCAGGTGGCTTGCCTGAGCTCAGGAGTGCAAGACCAATCTGAACAAGAGTGAGACCCCATCTCTACTAAAACTAGAAAAACTATCAGGACATTGTAGCAAGTGCCTGTAGACCCAGCTACTCAGAAGGCTGAGGCAAGAGGATCACTTGAGCCCAAGAGTTCGAGGTTGCTGCAAGCTGTGATGCCAGAGTGACAGTGAGACTCTGTCTCAAAAAAGAAAAAGAAAAAGAAAAGACATCTGCGGCAGGCTGGAATAGGCATTATAACATTTGTGTCAGGGTGAAAGACTCACCTGAAAGCACCTGTGTAGCCGTAGTATCCCTCCTTGCTATTGGCATTACACTTGTTGGGGTTTGGGCCCATACACAGCTCACAGAGACTGGAATTTTTCGGAGACCCAGGGGCACAGCCTTGACTGAAAAATTCATCTGTACAGAGGAACAAAAGGAAGTCAGCTCTTTCAGAGTCAATGTAAGCGACTTTTATCTAAAACATAACAGGGCTGCATGGCCCAGGAGAGGTAGAACATACTCATTAATTCTGTGAAATGAATGAATTTCACCACCACCATCTCAGGATGTGCTTGGTTGCCAGAAACTTACTGAGCTTGGGAAGAGGAGTTAGTGACAATTAACAGTGACAATAGAAGCTTCCTTTGAACACCCTGATGGTGTCATCACTAACCTAAGAAGAAATGGAAATGACATGAAAGGGGACAGAAAAAAGATGAAGACTGATGATCTCACTTCCTGAGCCTGTGCCACCTGTATTCAGATGTCCCTTCCCTGGTATTCATTAGAAGAGCCTTTACTACATCCCCAACCTCAGGAAAGGGATGGAAAATTTTCCTTGCAACTCAGCTGCTCTCCTATGGCAGTAAAAGAGGCTCAGGACAGGAGACCCTTTGCCAGTGGGGACACCAAGCTTTCTGGAAGCTGCATTAGCCAACTAGTGTCACAGAACACCCTAGTGCAGACACATGCTCTCCAGTCTCCCCACACATGGGGTTGGCTGGTTTCATAACCAGATTTTGAAGCCTCTCTTTTGAAAGGAGTTCCCTAAATGTGGAGGTGGCAGGAAGGAAGTACTCAGGAAGCTAATGTAAATCAGAACCACTGGAAAACATTTATCTATAGGGATCTTACACTTAGAAGTTTAAGCGGGTGGAAATATGAGCATACTTGATGATAGAGAACACAGACAATAAAGTGATTTCTACTCCTTTAAAGGCTTCTAGGAGCTGACAGTGACTCAGTGAGTTTGCCAACACTTTAAAGAGACCCAGGGACCACATACTTTCATAGGGCTTACGAAACACCCTGGCAGGGACGTATACCCAATATACATTTCTGGAATGTTCGAAGAGGTGAAGTACCTTTGTTCTGAGCGGTGAGAAGTTAGCTAAAATAATTGGACAGACTTCCTGAAAGTGTCCTTTAAAAATCAAACAGCAGCTGGCATAAACTTCCACTCACTCTAGTGACTTCCTGGAAGGTGGATGTGATAGTAACCGTGGGGTGTGGCCTTAAAGATGGAAGCCTCATGCTAAGATAGTGAATAGAAAGGGAGAAGGAGCCTGGGTTTCTCACGGCCATCCCAGTCATGGACTTCTCACCTCTGGGCTTTTCCATGAGAGATAGAAGTAAACGCATATTTCCCTGGCCCGTTACGTGCAAATGAAATGAACCATCCTGACTCAGCAACACAGCTCCATCCCTCCCAGACCTTTTTGAGATTTCCTTGAGGTTCACTTACCAAATTCTACTTCTATAGAATCATAGCACACAGGCTTTTATGCCACAGCCCCAAGGCAGGACCCTTCTTTCTGGTGTGGCCCTCACCACTGCTCTTTCTCAGGCTTCACTCACCAAATTGGCAGTGGTTGAGCTCATTGTAGAGCAGGCCCATGGGGATGTTCCAGCCAGCGGTTCTGTCCACTGCAGTGTGGCAGGACTTTTTGCCTCTCAGAGTGTTCCAGGTGAGGTCAGCAGATGATTTCTTTACTACTGCCACAGCAAGATACCCTACAAGAAAGACACCAGAAGATGACATTTCAACACCTTTGGCGACTCCAAAGTGTCTGCTTCCAATTAAAGCCACTGTCTCCTTAGGGAAGCAAAGATACCATGAGTTAGTTGTTGAATCTTGAGAGGATCTCCCCCCTAACTGACTGAAGGAAGGTACGAGCCACTCTGTCAGGAGAAGATTAGTATGAAATTTGAAAACAAAATACAGTACAGCCTCCATGGTTGACCACCTCCCTATGTTGACCTAATTTTTATAGCCTGGATATGCACCACATGAACATATATCAGTACAGTAGGCTTAGTTCCTTATGTGGACCACCTCCATATATTGACTGGTTTGTTACAGTCCCTTGGATGGTCAACTTAGTACAGAGGATCTGTACTGTACTGTACTACTGTACTAAGAGGACATTATCATTAGAGCAATGGCCAATTGATGTACAGCCTTTCCCTGAATGCATGCAGTTGTCAAAGTTATAAAGAGCAATTCACCCACTGATGTGTTCTATCATGAATACTGAAAAAGCTAACATAATGCCAATCTTTTATAAATTAACTTGGATAGAGTTGTAAAAGACCGATAAACACCACCAAGTAACACTGGACTAGACATTTTCTGATGAGAATATAGTTTTACACCAAAATAAATATGCAAAGTGGTAAATGTCAAAATTAAGTCAGCTTTGTTTTTAGCAACAAATATATGCTGGTCCTTAAAATAGGGAATAGAATATCAATCCTGGAGTCATTTGCTAATTTAATTAATTCAGAATGTTGTTTCAAAATGAAACAGAATCCTTTTTGTCGATGGAATAAGAATGGCATTTTTCATATCTGTTAAAGAACTTGGCTCCTCAAGAGACGGGTTGTCATCAGTGGAAGTGACAAGGACAGACTTGCACGCTAATGGCTGTTTGGAATATGACCTGCAGGGGCCAACAAGGGCTGTGGGGCCCAGTGCTTATGTTGCTCAATGTAACATTTCCTGGCTTGCCCCTCCTGCTCTCTCTCTCCAGATCTACCCTCAGACAGAGGCCTAGCTGAGAGCCAGGTTGGCCTGGGTTTCTGGGCCCAGCCCTGGCTGGAAGGTCAGATAATTTCATGCTTCCAGACATCTGCCTGTGTGAGGCTTTCTACTCGGCCCCATAAGGAACAAATAAGCAAGGTTCCTTGGCTGGTGCTAACTCTCATCTGAAAATGTGCAGGTCTCATGTCCTGTGAGGTGGTGGGGAGCAGCGGGAAAGGCCTGGATCTGCTTCCCATAAATATGATCCCAGATAATCTGTAAACGTTTTGGGCCTTAGAATTCTCTCATGGGTCTTTAGACGATGCCAGAATCTACCTTATAGGATTGAATGAGATATCCTATGTGCAAGTCATAGCAAGTATAAAACATAACTAACATTATCAATTGCTATCCTTCCATGGTTCTTTTGCATTCTAAAATTTGTTCTCTTCCAGTGCCTTACATAGGTAACTTAAATTTTAAACTTACGAGACCAATTCCCCCAAACAATAGGAATTTACATTTTAACTGCAGGGGTTCCAATCCCACAATCCCAACTCACCTTTCTCTGGGTTTTCCACACATGTTTCGCTATTTTCTGGAGAAAAGAAAATGAAGAAGGCATTAAACCCTTAGTTCTAGATTGGAGAATGATGCCTTTCTTATGTTTCAGCTAAGAATAAAAAAGAGACAGATAAAACTGTCTACACATGTCACCAATTCCCAAAAAGTCCAGACTCTCTGGATGCTGCAAGTCCATTTCAGCTGCTGGCACCTAGAATTTATCTACAAACTGTGCATTTCAAGTTTCCTGCTCTATCTCCTCAGGAGGTTTGCCAACCAACTATATTTAAATTCCTACATCAAGGCAGCAGGGAAGCCAGAAGACCTGCCAGAAATCCCAGCTGTCCTCTGTGTTGGGGTCATTTTTTTGTGGGAATTTAATAGTGTAGAGCTTCCATTCCCCACTTCTGGAAGGATCCATAACTCCCATCCTTCCAGGTGACTGTGGGGATTCAAGATGAAGGAGCTCAGAGCCTAAGAAGTAGGAGGTGCTCACTAAGGAAGGGCTATGTGGCAGCTGTGGTGGGAATAAGGCTGCAGTTTTTCCATCTCTTCTTCCCCTGGCCCAGGGGGAAGAAAACAGAGAAGTGCTGTACTCCACTTACCGTACTGCTCATAGTTCTCTGCCATGACAGGCATCAAACCGCACTGGCCTGCGATGTAGACATAGCCTCCATCCAAGCTCATGGCGTCAGCTTCTCCATTCTGCAAAGACACGGAAAATCACAGCCGATGAAAAGAGGCTATTTCCTGTGCTATCTGCCTTTCCAGCTGTTTATTTGAAGCAGACTTCTCAACGCAGGTCCTGAATGCCAAGGAGACAGAAGATGCTGGTACTAAACCCTCAAAGGATCAGTTGGGCACACCCAATGTAGAAAATAAAATGTACTCTACTTTTCCCCCAACCATCACGAACTAATGATCAACTCTAGGTGTTTTGCTAAGTTTATATAAGAGCAAAAGCTCATATTCAATCCTCCCGTCCTCTCATAGGACACACTGTCCCAGAGACACATACCTTTCTGATACCAAGAATTCTCATTTGTGGACATATGAGTAGAGTCAGAGACTTGTGTTTCTGCAAGCACCTTCTGATAAGAACAAATACTACACTTGATCTTAGCCAAAAGGCCAAGAAGCGAATGCAACCTCATTTTAGCCTCCTTGGCTGAGTGCTGTTTCCGTGTTTGGTGCATACAACGTGTTTAATGAATGAGTTAAATGTTCTCAAACGATCTAATACTCAGAGCTAATAAGCCCATATTTCAGAGATGCTTAGATTCAATAGGATTTGTAAGATTTCCTTTGGCCTGGGAATATACTTTCCAGGAAAATACTGCAAAGGAATAACCAGGTTGGAAACTACTGGGGCAAAATGTACAAGTTGGCAGGCAAAATAACAAACGTGATTTGTAATAGCAAGAAGAGAGAATCAAATTATAATAAATGACAAAGAAATGACTAAATCAATTATAGCACCTTCATGCTATGGAGCAGATACCAACATCAAACTATCGTGTTTTTTTTTCTTTAAAACATAAGTATGGCTTTATTTATTTCTCTCAAGTGCTTACAAAACAGTAATTATACAGCAATGAGTCTTCTTATCAATAATGATTCAATTCATAAGCATTTGAAATTTATATAATTTCACATCAACAGCCCTGTATTTTTAAATACTGTAAGTGAAAAATCCCCCTACAACAACCAATTTATATATCTCCTATAGCTCCCTCTATACATCCAAGTTTTAAAAAGTTAAAAACTGAAATATATACTATTATGCACCCATAACTAAAAGCAAAAATTCTCTATAGGCCAACATGGAATACACTTTAAAAAGAAAATATTTTAGAGATGAAGTCTCGCTATGTTGCCCCGGCTGCCCTTGAATTCCTGGGCTCAAGTGATCCTCCCATCTCAGCCTCCCCAGTAGCTGCAAATTCAGACGTGTGCCACTGTGCCCAGCTAGAATACTCCTCATCAACAAAGCAAGGTTTCTGGGAACAAGGGTTTCTGCTTTGTTCCCAAGGACAATCACTGGCTCAGAGTTAGGGGCCAGCAGGCAGCTGTGGCAGGGATGCTGCCCGGGGAGGCTGGAGTGACTTACCACGACCTTGGCGATGCAGTCTTCCGTTGTCTCTGCTGATTCACACTCTATTTTCCCTCCACTGTAAACAGTCCACTCATCACACTTGCGTCTCTCATGGTGGCTCACTGCACACCACTTCACTGTGCATTCTTTCGTTGAGGTTTCTGGGCCTATGGCATAAGAAAAAGAACCGATTTATTTATTTTTATTGCTGCTGTAATTACCATTAGGGTCTTAGTTATAAATTCTTTGCCTAGATCTCTAAAAGAGTTTTTCCCCTACATTTTCTTCTAGGATTCTGATGGTTTCATGCCTTGCACTTAAGTCTTTTCTCTATCTTGAATTGATTTTTGTGAGTGGTGAGAGAGAGGGGTCCTGTTTCATTCTTCTGCATGTAGCTAACTAGTTTTCCCAGCACCATTCATTGAATAGGGCTTCTTTTCTTTTTCTTTTCCCCCATGTACATTGTTGTCTACATGTGCTTTCTAACAGACTGGAACTAACTGATGAGCACACTAGTGCACAGAGGGAAGTGAACGGCATAAGAAATCAAGTAGAAGTGGGGAACAAAGGAGGGGCGAAAACCCACTGAATGGGTACAATGAACACTAT
This sequence comes from Loris lydekkerianus, assembly GCA_963574355.1. Taxonomy (NCBI): domain Eukaryota; kingdom Metazoa; phylum Chordata; class Mammalia; order Primates; family Lorisidae; genus Loris; species Loris lydekkerianus. Next base: position 12,005 of record CAUYPK010006275.1, read on the forward strand.
TCAGCTGGTGGGCACATTTGCAGCCGTGACTCACAGACCGCATCAAAAACATTTGTTTCTTTTTATTTATTTATTTTGAAATAAAAAAAATATTTAAAAAGAAAAGAAAAAGATCTGGCATTCATAAAAGACCTCAGCTGTTATCTGGTATTCATTAAAATGCTATTGTCTTCATCATGCAAATACTGGGATTTGCCAGCAATAAACAGGCCCCATTCAAGAAACTAGTCACCTTAAAAAGCAAAGTCAATACACCATCTCTTCCTTGGCTTCTCGTTTATATTTAGCCTTTTTCTTTCTTTTGAGAGGTCAACTCTTCTCTTCACCCTCTGGGTACTCTGTGACCTCTGGCTTTTTTAGTTTTTTTGTTTTTTCCCTTCTTTTTCAGAAAGCACTTAACCACCTGATGTGTTCTTATTTATATGTTCATTGTTTATTATCAGTTTCCCTGCAGGAGAAAATAAGGTTCAACAGGGAAAAGGCCATGCCTTCTTGTTCACCAGGGCACGCTCTGTGTTTAGGGCAGTGCTAGTACAGTAGGTGGTCAGCATAAAAGAGTCTGATGAATAATGGACATCTGCTCATCTTTCAGACTCAGCTCAAGATCTCAGGGAAGCCTTACCTTAAGCCCCAGGCCAGGCCCCTGTTTTTCTTTGTTTTATACTCTGATAGGATCATAGTATTTTGTTATTTTTTTCCCTTCTGAGCCCATCTCTCGTTTTATAATTGATTATTCAATAGTGTGACTATTCATTAAACGTTTGTCTTCTCCCTGGTTTGAAAGTTCCAGGACAGCAACATCCAATATATATTGGTACATCTTTGTATGCCCTGCACCTAGCAGAGTTTATGGCCAGTTGTTCAATGAATGTCCACTGAGTAAATGAATCATCAAACAAAACCACTGGGATTGACTTCTCTAGAGCTCTGCTTCATTATGGCACATATTGACCTCAGCACTGGCTGGAAATGTGCAATTTGTAGCAATTTTACTTTATTTCACTTACTTTGTGTTAGGCTAATTGGCTTCACAAAGTGGATGATTGCGGTGGTTAATGCAGAGAAATAATGCTGGTACCAACCCAACTCATTTTAAGTGTGAATTTCCTTTAAAGCCCTTGGTGATGTCTATGCCATCTCATAGTGATAATGCCATTTAGCATCAGTCTAACACCGGCTCACAGGCAGGGCAGACAAAGGGACATCAGAAGAGGCATTCGGGTCCCTGCCCCAAGCTCCTGTGGTCACCTGGTCCTTCCCAAGTACTTACATGTGCCCTCCCGTAGATTCCGAAGAGCAGTGACATACTCGTATCCCAGGTAGAGTCTGAAGTCCATCCTAGATGGGACCTTTAAAAACCCCTGGGCAGAGTCCTTAAATAGCAAGTCCTTTCCCAGAGAAGAGCTGAACAATTGGAAGTCATCTGATTTATCTTTGCCAAAATGTTCCTGTTCATAGTAAAATGGGATAGTGAATGACAACAGGGAAGGAGGGAGGCTGAGAAATGGAACTGAAGAGAAAACACACACGCGCACACACCCCAGAAAACAAAATGAAAACTATGAAAAATTTTAAGATGCCAGGAGAGAGGGCAGTTGGACCTGCTTCTCCTCACGCAGCCCCTCCTCTGCTTGTCACCCTTGCAGGACCAGCCACACCCAATTCCCCTGTGCCCACTCCCCTGGCTGTCTACAAGAAATATGTCTGATCCAAAGGCCACACTGTGTTGTTTCCCCCCAAACCCTCGAGGGACGGTTGGGGTGGCTGGATGAGAAGAAGCTGACTTAGCCCAAATTCCACAGCGCTCAGGAAGTAAAGCCCCCTCATAGTCTGAGTGACAGGGGGAAAGATCATTTCCTTCTGTGGGGCCATTGGAGGCTTTCCTGGGGAGGAATGTTTGCCCTTGGGACTTGAAGGCCTAGTTGAGATAGAAAGGAATGGAAGAGAGCAAAAAGGAGCCTCTTCAGATGTCACTAGCCAGAAGGGTAAGAGGGACAGATGGAAACACCCAAGGAGGCTCCCTGCTGCTCTATGAGGAGGCCCAGCTTCAGGAGAAGTTAATCACATGTGGTGTGGCTCCACTGTATCCAGGACACATAAGGTCTTCTAGAGTGGAGCGGTAAGACAGCAAGGAGGAAAATCCCCAGATCTAAGCAGGGGGCACTAGGCAGGAGGGGAAGATGGTGGGTGGGATACCTGGGCCTGGTTGAGAAGCTCCCAGATCAAGTCCTCCTTGCCGTCCACAGTTCGGGCCACAACAGCGTGAGAAGGGACCTTAGCCAAGTGGCAGTTCTCATAATCATCCACTGACCTCCGGGTGTTATCCAGGCAGAGCAGCTCATACTGGTCCCTGTCGGCCTTGTTTGGCAGGTTCTCTGCGGGAAAAGCCCAGGTGAGCCAAGTGCAGGAAGAGCCGTGAGCTGTGGTGCCCCCCACACCGCAGTCCCACTGATCACAGAAAGTGTGAGCCAGGGGGCCTCATCACCGAGGGCCAGAGAGCAGGTAGGAAAATGACTTGCTCAAGACCCACCCTACGCCAGATAAAGGCTTCTGATGTCCAGTGCAGCAGTGACTGCCCCCATCCCACATGAGTCTGATCTCAGCAGGACAACTAGCAGGCCAAGGTCAGTGCCTAGTCCTGTGCTGTGGCAACACTGCCGCAGAGGCAGAGTCACTGTGTGTATAGGCTGAATGATGGAAAGCAGCCCAGGAGTCCAGGTGAGGACCCCAAAAGTACCTGCTTCTGCATAGTTAGAAACTCAAGCAATGATAAAGGAGAAACACAGTATGCTCATGCCGGACTACTGAGCATGAAAAATGGGGCAGGGAAAAAGAATGCCCCCTACTGGAAGGGGCCCTGATGGATTCTTCTCCCATTGCTTACCAAATATGGTCAAGTGCTTGACAAAGGCCACCTCCCCAACATCATCCTTCAGGCACCTGGGTGAAAGAAACACATTAGGAGGGTTCCTGCATGGTAGGCCCTTCTCCTGGGCCTGGAGAGTCTGACTACACCGTCTAGACTTCGCACAGGGACAGAGACTGAGGGAGGCCTCTGTGCAGATCCAGAGTACCCCAAAAGGAGAGAATGAGCTCACGCAGGATTAAGGTTCCTCACCTCACCCCCCCCCCAAAGAAAAGCAAGACGCAATTGAAGAAAAGAGTTTTTATGTAGAAAAGAGTTTTTTAAACTTCCGGAATAGATGGTAATGGTGTAGGGTTTCCTGAGGGTGGAGATGTACCCTTGGCTGCCTATAAAACCTCAGGCTATGATGAAGGTATGACGAGAGAGGGCAAGAAAATAGCCCCATGAACTGCCTAGACAAGGACAGCGAGGGGGCAGGAAAGGGGTCAGGACATTCATCACATGGCACTGTGGAATCAGGGCCGAGGGTCAGCCTCTTAGTGCCTGGACATTAGAACATGACTATTTTTTCAGGCTCTGCCCTGTCCAGCAAGAGGGACTATTGGCCAGGCTCGAGGCCAGTAGAGAAAGGGCCCCCAGGAGAGGGGCTTGCTTGTCAGGGTCAGACAATAGGGAACATGGCCTGGCCTCAGCAGTCCCAAGTTGTCCACCGACTCACTGGGAGGTGATCAGGCCTCCTGGATGTCCCTCTAGGCAGGCAGGGCTCTGCTTTGAGCTGGCAAAGAATTCTCACCCCAAGGACATTTGGCACTTTGGCCACCATGAAGCAACAATCAGTCTCACTCACTTGAAGGCTCCTGAGTAGCCGAAGTATGGTTGAAGGGAAGAGCAGCCACAGCCTGGGCACAGTTGACACAGCTGGGGGAAGGAGTCCCCATCCGCACAGGGAACACAGCTTCCCGAGAAGAAATTGGCCACTGCTGCTCAACACAGAAAGATGGACCCCAGGATATGAGTGAGGCTGGCCACAGCCAGTGACATCTCTCAGCCAGGCTCAGCAGGAATAGGCAGGGACCAAACACAAAACCAGTACACACAGTCCCAGCTCACCCTTACTTGTGCTAACTCATCACAATCCAGACAGGAACAAGTTAAGCTCTGCCCCAACACACAATCTAAGGAACAGGCTTCCCACCAAACAAGGCCTGTCTCAGGCCTTTGTCAGCCCGCTCCCTCCCTGCCTTGTCAGAGGCTACAGCAGCTCAGAGAGAGGTCCTTTTGGGGAGCCATGCTCTGGTGGTGTGACAACTGCCTTGAGAGGTGCAGGCCAACCTCACAGTCAGCAGCCAGCCACCAGAGAAGCCTTCAGGAACAAACTTCAGAGAGTGGACAAGAGGGCCCAGCCACTATGGTCCAGACTGAGCCCCTCTGTCAGGCCCCAGGCCCTTTCTTCCATTCAATGGAATAACCTCTCCTGGGGTGTTGGGAGCTCAAAACAGAAAAGCCTCAATTGCCACTTCCCAAGGACTTTTAGTGCAGGAGACTTGGCAGAGTGCATCACACCTGTCCAGCTGAACATGACCGTGGCTTGTGTGGGCATCTGGAGCAGAGACACCTGTGCAAGGACATCCACCCTCCTGCCGGCTTACCTCTCTCAAGAGGCTGACGTGGCTCAGGTAAGTCACAGTAAAGTAAGCCGATGGGGATGTTCCAGCCCGCAGACCTGCCCAGGCCTGTGTGGCAGGACTTCTTGCCTCGGAGCTCATTCAGCTGGAAGCCACTGCCCTTCTTGACCACAGCGACAGCATAGTAGTAGGTTTGTGGATCTGCAAAGGAACAGCATGAGTGGAAGACCTCAATCTGGCGCAGGGAAATGCTACTCGTCAGTACTGGGCTCCTGAAAGGAAAGGGGAACTTAGAGGTCACACTGACACTGGGTTGGGTGGTTTAAAAAATCCTTCCTAGGCTAGCAGGGGAAAAAAAGACCACAGAAGGCACATTCGTAACAACCCCATGCCCCAGGTAAACACGGGGGAGGAAGGCCACATGCACGTGTGCCCCGGGTGCTTTGCCTACCCTGGCCCTGAATGTGTCTGCTCGCACCCACCAACCCAAGCCAGAGCTGTGGCAATGAGGCCCACATTCCCCGCCTTTCTCAAAGTATTCTCATCTCCTGAGACAGGCCCAGGGACAGTCAGGCTGATCTCAGGTGTGCAGGGGTACTGGGGTCTGAGTCTATGCTCCAGAAAGGTCTCTCCCTTGTGCAAGGCACCTTGGTTCCAGAAAGCTCCAGGGACCCTAGACACATCACTAGATGACAGTGGCCTTCAGGTCAAGCTGCATGCAGCCTTCTCTGTTTTCCCAGTGAGCACATTCCTGGCCCACGGGATCAGTGTCAGGAGCACCAGCCTTCAGCCAGCTGCAAATCCACAGAGGCCTAGATTCATGTTGGTGATATCTGACAGGCCCTTTGCTCCCCACTCACTCCGAGATGAATGTTTATTAGTATCTACTGTGCAATACCTGCCTGGAAAACACGAGACTCAGTGTCTAACCGGAGAGAAGAGGACCACAGACTCTCTTCTGGGTTCCCAGGGAGAACTTACTGTCTTTTGACCCATAGACTTCTGCCACGACAGGCTTTAGGTTGTTGGGAGTCAGGCCTGCCTCATACACCCAGCCTGCATCCAGTGTTACAGCGTCAGCTTCGTTTGCCTGAAAGAGAACAGACCAGACCTCGATGAAGCTCTCGCTTCTGAGGAAGGCCCACCTGAACCTAGACAAGTCAGGAGTGACTACCCAGGCTCCTCAGGTCCAGAGCCGGAGGAACCCTTAACTTGCCCAGACCACGCACACCACCACTGGCTTCACTTGACTCCATCTCCCTCAGAAGGGCTGGGGCTACCATTTTCCTATTCTTCCTTCATAGAGAAAGGAATGGATTATGTTTCTCTTTTCATTGGTAAGGTGTTCATTCCTGGCCATAAGTCCTATCTGGCTTTCTCCTAGGCAGTTACAAAGACTTGACCTGGCAGGCCGTGTGGGAGAAAGTTGCCTGGCCACCTCGACTCCAGGGCCCAGCTCCTCTGGGGCATGCTCTTAGGCCTAAGAGCCCTTAGGCTCTGAATGAGTCTGGCCTCATTCAGAGACGTCTTTATTTTGAAATTCCCTACAAGGTCTTCCTCAGTTGCCTTTGTGGAGACTTTTTTCTCAGGGAGGATGGAAACTTTAAAGACATTTGTTTCCATTCTCACTCACTACCCAATAATTTTCCTTCCTGTCCTGGATCCATAAAACTGCAGGAGCAGAGATTGGGTATTTTCAGAGTATACTGGCTTTTGCTTTCCAGATACATTAAAGATGACACCCCATTTTCGTTTTTAAAGTGATTTTAAGGGCAGTCTGAGTTGACTGCCCCATACCTTTACCTCCCACCTGTGAATAAAAAAATTTGCCAAAATGACTGGAGAAAGAGAAAGTATAGACTTCCTCCCACTCTTTTAGGCAGTAGTGACTTACTGCGATGGCCTTGATGCAATCAAGGTGGGAAGCTTTCTTCACACATATGACTCGGACACCATCTGGAAGGACTTTTTTCATGTTATCACGAAAACTGTGGCACTTACTGGCCTCATGATCTGACACGGCGCACCATCTCACAGTTTTCTCAGGGACAGCCAAACACAGCCCTGCAGGAGAGAGGCCAGAGATATAAGGAACCCACTCCCTGTGTTGGGGGGAGAGACAGCATCATCCTTGGAAGGGTCCTGGCAGCCACATCCTCTCTGTCCTGTCCTCTCCTATCCATGAGCACTTCAGGGTGCATGGACAGGTTCAAGTTCCATTGCATTCTGAGACTGGGCCAAGAGAAGGTCGCCCTAATGGCCTTTTAGTTCCTTGCTGACTACTTTCAGCTGGCCAGAGAGATGCAGGCATGACCTTCAGCTCCCACTGGAAATGACAGTCTGCTACTCTGTATCTCCCTTGCTTCCTTCCCTCACTCTCATGACCGCCAGCCTGCCTCAGGGAATTTTCAGCCCCCTCAACACATTTGCTCAATACCACAACTCTGGAAAGCCAGCAGGGTAGGAATTACCATCTTTCAGAAATGAGAAAGCCAGACTCAGAGAATGATGTTTTGTTTTGTTTTGTCTGTGGCCAGGTCAGGCCTAGAACCTGGGTCTCCAGACTCTTGGTCTGCTACCCAGAGCACAAAAGAAGATAATGTTCTGAGTTACTTTGTGGCTCCTTGACCACTAGTTGCAGGAAATGAATGAAAAGATATTTAATTTGCCTGTGACAATCGTCAGTCATCCTCTGTTTAGAAATAACCAGAAACTCCATATATTCAATGGTCTTTCCTATGTTTCTGCTGATCCATCCTTCAATTTTCATCACTCATTTTAGCTGCCATTTAGAGAGAAAGCTAAAGCCAGCCATGTGTATAGCTACTAAAATCCAGAGATATCTTCCCTATCACATGAGCTTTGGTACTATCCCCCACCCCCTCTGTCATCTCCACTCTCTGTGGGCCAACACTCACTGGCTCTCATGAAGATCCGCAAAACACAAGTCATGAGGGGATACCCACAGCTCCCCAGGATGGATGAAGAGGGACCACGGGGGACTGACTGTCCTCATCCCCCCCCAGCTAGTCCACCTTGTCCCGTGAGAAATCAAAGGAGGCATCACAAGTCAGACACCCTCCAAAATTACCCCTCCTGAGTCCTCATAGACAAGAATTTGTCCTCAGTTGGGCATCACCTTGCACAGTCCCATGAGGTGCCCTGACAGGGAACAAAGGCAAGTCCTCTCTCAAAGGCTTGACAGTTTATCAAAAGAGACAAATAACTGAGCATGGAAGCTTGATCAGTGTGGCACGTACCCCGTGAGCAGCAGGCAAACATTGGAGTAAAAAGGGGGCCCCAGGCTGAGGAGGTGATGGTGGTAGGGATGCCGTCAGTCACAGGCCCCACACAGAGGTGTGTAGCATCCTGCACTGGGGCCTGGCACCCATGACTCACTCTTCCTCCCCCACCATCCCAGGCACATGCTGTTATTACCCTCTCATTAGTGAGGAGTTGGGCAGGGATTTGGACCCAAGAAATCTGGCTTCAAAGCCCATGCTCTGAACTACCCATGGCTCTGCTTGTTTAGCAGGGGCATCAACAGCCTAGAGGGCACCTAAGGGACATGAGACTCTGAAGGTGTGGACCAGATGGGGAGGCCTTGAATGCCAGGCTAGGAATTTGGACTTGATTGCAGAGGCAGCAGTGCATGGTTTTGATAAGCTGGGATTAGAAGTGCTCTACCGTATTGTATTCTATTGCTGCAAGATTTACTGGACAAAGAGGAAGAGGGGGCAGTGAGTGCAATGAAAGGCAGCCGGAGGTCCGCGCAGGGGCCAGCAGGCACTTGCAGGGCAGGGCTGTTCCTGAGACAGAGATGAAGGTTAAGAGCGGTGTGACAGAAAGGGGTGAGGAAAGGCATTCGGGCTTCCTGCCTGAGGGCCTGAGCACAGAGCCCTGCCACCAGCGGCTGGCTGGCTCCGGGGAGCAGAGACACTGGGCCAGTGACTCTGCCATCCTTCCTCACTTCTGCACTCACCCAGGACAGCACAGGCCAGCAGGGCACTGACAGCGAGCCTCATCCTCCCGGTCTGCGGCGGGGCACGGAGCAGCAAGCACAGGCCGACCTGCTTCTGTGCCCCTCCCCATGCCCCGCACCCTTTTATCCTCCGCAGAGTCAGCCAGGCCGTGACCTTTGACCTCCTGTGTTTGTGCAGCCCAGTTACCCAATCGCCTGTTACCCGACCTCCTTTCTTGCTTGCCCCGCTGATCATCTCATTTCCTGGCAGATCTGTGGATGGAAGGAGTCCAGCACAAAAATGCTGATGGGAAGAGAAATAAAGTACAATCCACCCCTTGTTATTGCTACTGCTCTGTGCCAGGAGCATGGCCACAGTGGGCTGGGAGCTGGGTGGCTCTGCTCCTGACTCCAGGGTTGCGGGAGCTGGTCTGTGCCTTCCATCCTATTCGATCTTTCCAGAACAGGGATGGGAACTGCCCCAGATCCCACACGAGAGGGGAGAATGACGGGCAAAGCCCTTTCTGGGAGAGGATGTAGGAAAAGCAAGCTGGGTTCAGGTCAAAGGCCGTCCCTGAGGAGCTGTTCTCTTTCCCTGCCCCCTGAGCTTCCTGTGGGACACTTTGGGCTAGGACAGAGTCACAGGAGAGATGAACCCTCTTCCACAAGAAGCTTTCAGGAATGTGGTCAAGACACTGAGAGCACAAAGAAACAGACCCAGGAAAGGTTGTAGCCTGTTCCGTTCTTACAGCCTCTGGACCACCCCTGCCTCCCTCTTGCTGAGTAGTCTCCAAACTGTTTTGCTTGTATATCCTTGTTACAAAAAATATTTAGTTTGTGCCGTCTGTGTGTGTGGATTTTTTAAACTAAAAATTGTGTGCCTTTCAATCACGCACAGAAAACAGAAATTTATAAAATGTGAGATGAGAGAAATGCACTCATTTTTAAACGTCCTTCTACTTATTCTCCCCTATATGTGAGTAGGATGCATGATCCTATCTCAAGGCACAATATATACTTACAGAAAGGTCAAGGTTACTTAGGCCAAGTGTAGATCCAGAGTTCAGAGAGTTAATCAAGATAATTATAGAGATTTCCAAAAGTTTCTTCTTATCCAATCTGATCAGATGGTCACAGATTCTGCTTTGTGATTTAGCTGCCAAAGAGCTTGAACCCACAAGCCTAATAGATGTGTTGATTTGGTTATTTTATTTGTGTTCACTTGTGTTTGTACTGTGAGAATCATCTTCTAATCCCAGATCCTTTGTAGGAATCTTTTTAGGTACTTGTGCATCTTGTGAGAGTTGGAGAGTTCAAGCCAGATTGTCTAATCCGTACAGACATTTAACTGAGCACATGCAAATCACAAAATACAGAAACAAAAAATGACAAAACAAAGAACGGGGTTATGGTGCCACACCCATGCAGCACCCCTCTTTTCTAACCTATTCCATTGTAAAATGCTCCCAGGATACTTCAAAGGCTCCATGTGACATGCTACCGTCTGCCTACACGTCCAGGTGGGGGACAGGGCCAATTCACATAGTAAATACAAATGTATGACAATTTGTTAATCTTTTTCAATAACAATAAATATAACTGGAAATGTTCTTCCACATCCCAATAGATTGTCTTTTATATACATCCCCACTTTAAAGTCCATTTTTTTTGGCAGGGCTTTCTGTTTATTATGGAGACTAAGGCAAGCCTGGCCTTCCAAGCACCTGCCTCACCATGAGGAAGACTGGCCACCGCTGCCCTGTCTTACTGCCCACGACCCCGCCACGTCCCTGGGCTCCATGTGCTTGAGCCATAGCGAACTGAGACCCTTGGCAGGAGGAGCATATTCCACTGCCACACGGCTGTAGGTTCTAGGGGTGGTCTGGATTCATCTGGAGACCTTGAGGTAGGGCTGTGTGAGATGAGGGGGGAAGGTCAAAGGTCTGGGAGCATGCACACGTTCAGATGATGCCCCAGGGAGGCCCTGCCATGAGCCTTCAGGAAGCAAGAAGTGGAATCACCAAATGTTGAGTTAGTGCCACAGACACAGGGAAGCTCGGTGCAGGGCATGGGAAGCAGACGGACAATGGTCCTCCTTCCCTAGAGGCCTCTGCATTCACGGGTGATCCTTTCTGAGCCACTTCTCAGACACAGGTCTGCAGCCTAGCTAGAGCCCTTCAGTAGAGCCAGCCAGAGCCCTCTCTAGACCAGAAAACCCCATGTCTAGTCCTCAGTGGGATCCTTTGAGTCCAAGCCCAGGAGGGGTTCTGGGAAAGCTCAGAGAGGATGTGGAGAAGAGGAGCTCCCACATTGGTTTGTTTTTTTTTTTTTTTTTTTTTTTCTTTTTGTAGTTTTTGGCCGTGGCTGGGTTTGAACCTGCCACCTCCGGAATATGGAGATGGCGCCCTACTCCTTTGAGCCACAGGCGCCATTGGAGCTCTCACCTTGTTTACTCATCCAGGGTCTTGGTTCTTGCTCAGGAGGGCAAGAGTTCTATCCACCAGGGACTCTGTGTCTGCCATTCCTTGGAGAGGCAGGCAGAGCAGGGCCAGCTTTGGGGTGTACCTGTGTGCGCAATCCTTGTTGGATGGGTGCCCATACCTGTATATGTCTACAGGGGTACCTGAAAGTAAGAGGACATTACAGTGCTCTGTATCCTTGGTGGCCCATGACACTTGTACCCTCGCTCTCACTTAAGTTGTTTAATTCTATACCAGAGAGGCTCATTGTCAAAGCCCATTGTTCCTTTTCACAGCATAATGATAGCTGAGATTTACTGAAAGCTTCACTGTGCTTTAGATTGAGTAAGATAGAGTCTTTGTCTTACAGCTGAAACAGGAAGCTGAGGATCAGAGAGGATAACACCTGGTGCAAGGTCAGCTGCAAAGTCAGAATGCAAAATCAGACATCTGGTTTCAGAGTATACCCATCCACCAGGGACACTGCCTCTCCCAGGAAACCAGGACACACAGGGCCACCGGGCTCATCTGAGGTCACACCAACCCCTGCTGTTTCTTCGAGGCATACCACCACAGACTTCTGCCTGCAGGGGGGCTGGTCAGTCTGGGAGAGGTCTGAATGCCCGACTGCAGAACCTCAGGCAAGGGCTATCTTGATTATGCACAGCTGGAAGGAAATGTCATGTTTTTAGCCCCTTCCCTGAGCCAGGCACTGTTTTGGGGCAAGATCTCTTGATCTTCACAATCCTACAAGATAAGATCAGTACCTCTTTTTTCAGATGTGGACAATACAATGAAATAATAGGTCTTTGTTCCTGGAGCTCTGGGACCTGAACTCAGATCTCCTAAATCTCAGCCTTCTCTAGACCACACCTGCCTTCCTGACCTTAATCTTCTCTTTATATATCAAGAGGAGGAGAGGGAGGGAGGCAAGTGAGAGAGAAAGAGATTGAGAGAGACTGAGGGAGGAGTTAGGGAAGCTTCTAGCTCTAGACCAACCTAAGCATGCCCCACATCCTCCACCATCAACAGAATAAACTCTTAAATTCCAACCACAGAGTTGGTCCTCTTATAAAAACAGCTGAACTTGTGCGTACGTGCAGAGGAATTGGGGAAGCTGACCAGAAGGAGGTGGGCAGGAAGGCAGTGGGCCTTTGAACCGATATTTGTTCTTTCCAAATGTTGCCCAATTTACACAGAAGCAAAGCAAACAAAGAGCCTCTGTCTGCTTCAGGCAGCCCCTCCTTTCCCTCCCCCACAGTGTCCTCTGCCTGACACCAGAGGCTTCTCCTCTGAAATCCTGAGACTGGGTTGTCATTGAGAGGGAACAACCCACAGCCTGAGAGCCAGCTCTTATAATGCCAGTCACCCTACAGTCCTGCTATGTCGGGGGAATTTAAGCAGGTGCAGGTGCTTTTAGGAAGATATCAGAAACCACTTTTCTCTCTTTCTTTCTTCTACCTCTCAGAAGTCCTTAGACAATGGAAGAATCTCACAGTTTTAATTCTTTTCATAGAACAGTCCATAAAAAATGCGTTCTCTTGAAAAATAAATAGTCCAAGGCCAGGTGGAATAAATTCTATCAAACATTTAAGAACAATTACACCATTCTTTCTTATATATACTCTTCCAGGGAATAGAAAAGTAGGAACACTCAGTGAGTAATGTTTGGAGGATAGTATATGTACTTCAAAAGGGAAAACCAACAAAAACATTATGACAAAGAGAGAAAAATAACTTTTATGAATAAAGATGTAACAATTCTATACAAAAGATTAGCAAATAGAACCTAGCAAACTCTAACAAGAAAAATAAAGAATTACCAAACTAGGTTTATTCCAGAAATGCAAGTTATGTTTTGAAATCAAAATCAGTATAATGGATCACACTAACAGAATAATGGAGAAAATTATATAACCATATCAATCAATATGGGAACATCACTTAATAAAATTCAATATTTATCCATTATTAAACCTCTTAGCAAGAAAACTCTCTCAATATGGTAAAAAGTGGATAATAAAAACCTACAGAAATCATATTTAGTTGTGGAATGTCAAATGACACCTTTCTCTTTGAGATGAAGAATAAGACCAGAATGTCTACTATTATTATTTCTAGTCAATACATTTACTGAAAGTCCTTGTTGGTCTAGTCAGACAAGAAAAGGAAATAGTAAATAAAAGGATTTAAAAGGAAAAATGAAACTCATTTTTACAGATGATATAAGTGTATAAAATTCTAAAGAGACTATAGAACCAGCGACTTAAGAAATATAGCTGGATACAAGGTAAATATATACAATCAATTATATTTCTAGATACAAAATGAAAAAACTTGAAAAATACTATATAAAGTAGCATGAGAAAAAGAAATGCCTAGGAATCAATCTTTCAAAAATGTTTAAAACTTTATGCACCAGACTATGAAATATTATTGAAAAGAAATAAGAAACTCTAAAGTAAATGGAAGACTATATCCCAAACATGGAATAAAAGACCTGATATTGTAAAGATGTCAATTCCCCCAAAATTGATTTATAAACTCAATATATTCCCAAATTCCCAAGAATTTATAGTGTAAATTGACAATATAATTCTAAAGTTTATTTGGCAATGCAAAAGACCTAAAATAGACATTTGACTGATTGTGTAATGTAAGGCATATTAAGGTAAGAACAGAATGTGTTTAATTTTTTTACCATGCTCTGCACAACACTGAGCAGCAAGGTTTGCAATCAATCCCGTTGAATTCAGCTGTTGATTATGCATAAAATTACCTAAGTGTGTTCTTTAACATAATACTGGAGTCATAACATAGGATGAAAGTTATATACATTCTGTATACATTCGCCATAGTTGGAAGACACTCTATTCTCATATTCATTTCAATTCTTCCTCAATAAGAAGTAAATCAAACTCTAACCAGCTATGGTTTAGGGCCCTTTTCGGGTTCTTTTTTTATGAGACAGAGTCTCAAGCTGTCACTCTGGGTAGAGGGCTGTGGTGTCACAGCTCACAGCAACCTCAAACTCCCAGGCCCAAGCGATTCTCTTGCCTCAGCCTCCCAAGTAGCTGGGACTACAGGGACCCACGACAATGCCCAGCTATTTTTTGGCCAAGGCTGGATTCGAACCTGCCAGCTCCAGTGTATGTGGCTGGCACCCTAGCCACCTGAGCTCAGGCGCCAAGCCCCCCTTTTCAGATTCTTCTCTTCCTCCTTCTTTTCATATACTGCATAACAGAAAATTTTGAAACATACACAAAAGTAGAGACAATAATGTAATTGAAGTCCAATGAACAACTTTCCCATCCGAACAGTACAGAACAATTGTCAGCACTTTGTCAGTCTTAATTCATCAATCCTTCCTCTTTCATTTTTTTCTGGAATAGCAGTTGTCATATTATTTCTCTTACACAATATACATCTATAACTTATAAGGATTTTTAAACATAACCTCAATGGTATTATCACACCAAAATTAACAATTGTTTCTTACTACCATCTAACACCCAGTCAATATACCAATTTCCCTGGTTACCAAAAGAAATTGTTAGATTGCTCAAATTGGATCCTAATAAAGGTCCATTTGTTGCATTGATTGTATCTCTTAAATCTCTTTTACTCTAAAACAATCTCCTGCTTTATACTATTTACTTGTTGAAGAAACTGTATTGTTTATCCTTTGGCACTTTCACATTCTCGATTTGACCTCATCTGTGTTCTTATACTGTGATCGAACATGTTATTTTTAACTTAACAGCTATTTTTTTAGAAGGATTCTCATTTGGATTTTTCTGGTGTCATCTCGTGATTAAACTCAGGCTGTGACTTTAGGGCAGCAATATCACAAATGTTCTGTTCACTTTGCTTAGTTAAAGTGGTGCCTGACAGGTTTCTTCACTGCAAATTCACTATTGTAATTAATGAGTAGTTTGTGGGAAGCTACTTTGAGACCATTTACTATTTTTTCCTCATAAGACTTTCACCCAGTGAAAGTGAAAGTCATTGATGATTCTTGCCAGAATGAATTAGCACTATATTGCTGTACTGGTTGCCAGATGATGAGTTTCTGATTATACCATTCCCTCCACATTTATCACCTAACATTTTAAAGTAAAGAAGAGCTTCCCCCTTTCTTCATATGTTGATTTTTATCTTTTGTTTGTTTTTATCAGCATGGACACATTAGTTCCCATTTTGTTCAGTGGATTATAATCCATTACTGCCATTATCCATTTTAGTGCTCACAATAGTGGATATTTGGCCAAGGGGAGGCCATTCAAGCTGGGTCCTATGTACTGGTTAAAAGCCCTGCCATTTTGTAAGCACTTCGCTTCCTGGAGGAGTAAGACACTTAAGCTTACCTCGTATTTTCTTTGTACCAGCTTAGAAACTATTCTCTAAGGAGACATTTCCTTTTAGTGGGGAATGATATTTAGGAAGTGAATTCTGGATGTTAGGTATGGTAACTGGTGTTAGAGAATCATTGATTTTAGGGCCTTTCAACAGTCAGAGTTAGAATACTGTCTCTCTTACACACATACCTACACACACCCACAACCCCCCAAGCAGGAGTTCACACTGATCTCTCCAATTCCAGCTGAACACCACAGCACATATTGCAGTTTTCTTCCTTCCCCTGTGTGCAACTCCCTTCTCTGGCCATGAGCACCGAGGTCCCCGTATTCTTGCTATTTTCAGCTTTTGCTTGTTCCTCCTGCAGGTATTCCATCTCCTGGATCTTCTGGCTGCCGCCTCCACCCCAGTCTCTCTGTCTCCACTGCCCCTGGCCACCTCAAGGAAGGGAAGAGGAATAGAATGAATTCATGGTTTTTAAAGTAAGGAAGGAGAAAAGAGAAAGGCAGGGAAAGGGAAGAAGAAGGGGAAGGGGGAGGGGAGGCTTTTTGTCTTTTTCTCCGCAGTACTGTGAAGGGCAGCTGCAAGATGTGTGCAGAACAGAGGAATATCTCAGCAGAAATGTTCAGCATCTCTCGATGTTACAAAGTCACGGGCTCCTTTTCTTCAATTCAGCTCTTCTACAACCAACTAGGAGAGACCCTCACCTTAGAAGATAGAGATATCCATTCTGCAAGCAAAAGAACCTGTTAAGAAATCCCTTTTCTCATCAGTATAATGTTCAACCTAACCCTGCTCTATCTGCCCCAAGGCTAACAGCTGGAGAGGCCACTGACCTGCAGCTTGGTGCACTCTGGGAGCTGTGTAAAAGGACAGAAGTTCTTCATCAAAGGCAGGCATGTAGGAATGCTGGCCTGCCCTGGCACACTCTTTACAGGACACTTGGACAGGCCTGGCAAACTGGGAAGGAGGTTAGAGATCAGGGCCAGGGCACACTTCAGCAATCCAAGGCAGGGCTGGTGTCAAGCCAAATTGTGAAACAGGCAACACCTGTCACAGGAGCTGCTTCAGTCCCTTCCTCCAAAGTCCCCTGTCCCAGGTGAGCAAAGTAGGATGCTTGGGAGTAGAAAGGAAGGCCAGGGAATTTTTTTTTTTTTTTTTTTTTTAGGTCTGTTTGCTTTATTTTTTTTATTAATTATTTTTTATTACTTTGTACATTGATGAAGGCCAGGGAATTTTGACAGCATAGTATAGAGTGGGCACGGACACCAGGTGTCAAAAGTCTGGATTTTAAAATGAAGGGAAAATCTCAGGGAAAGGAATTTGCTCCCAGAAGTGGAATTTATTCTCAGGCTGAATTTGGAAATCAAATTCACTGAGTGCAGTGAAGGAACATAGTGTTGGTAGAAGTGGCATTAAGCCAACACAGGGAAAAACCCTGACTACAAGTAATAGGGCAAGAGGAGATTGTGGCCTGGTTCTCTGTTTAGTGAAGACACCACTAAAGCTAGAGTGGTTTGGTCACTCGCTTCGGACGTGAAGACTTTCAGGTTGGACAGCGGATTGGGCAAGTTACTTATGCGCTCAGTTTCCCCAGCTAGAAAATGGGGATAATAAGGGCTACTTCATGGAGTAATTATTGTGAGAGCAGGATTAGTAATTAAAGTAAATCAGGTTTTGTAAAAAAAAAATTCAGAGATAGGTTTTATAAAAAAATAAATAAAAGCAAATCACCTGGTACAGTATTCAACACTTTATTATTGCTCTTCTCCTTCTTATTTGAATTTGTGCCCTGACCCATATCTTCCCTCTTTGAATCTCATGTGCCCAGCCCCCTGAACTCAGCCCCTCAGGCCCCACTGCGTCAAGCAGCCCTACAAGTGTGCTGACCACTAGATGCCAGACCATCTGTCATAGGGAATAGAGCAGACAGAGCCGAGCAGCACTTTTTCTCTGTATACCAGTTACCTGTGCCTTCCTCTAGTCTCCTGTTTGACTGGTCCATTTTTGAAGACCAAGACTGGCTATTCTCCCATGCAACCTGTGGAATAATGAAATGGGCGTGGAATTGGAGTCAAAGGTTTGGAGTCCTAGGTTTAAATCTTGGGCCACTTAGAAGCTGCATCATACTACTGGACAAGTTATTTATTCTTAGGCTCCATATTCATTATCAGTAATTGGGATACAAATGCCTACTTTGTCATTATGCAGATTAACCACATTGCTATTTCAGTGCTGGCCCAGTCTGACATGTAGCAGTGGTCACCAATAGATGGTAATGACTACTATCGTTATTACAGAACACCAAGCATGGACTACATACTAAATACATGTTCGAGGAATTAATGAAATGATGCTATGTAACTTCTTTATGGCTCCCTTCTTTATGGGCCCTCCAGCAAAACATATCCTGAGACTCTCTAGTACAGCCGCCTCATTTTACAGATAGAAAAATTGAACCCAGTCAGAGGACATAACTGGTAGGCTGCCCAGTAGGACAGGGAAAGCTAGAACCTAGAACTATGGACTCAATAGCTGTCCCCACTGTCCTGTGACATGCTTTCTTGAAAAGTGTCATTCATATTTTCTTCCAAGAGTAAGAATACTTCCCATTGCTCTTTTGCCAAGAGAAGTCAAGTCCCAAGATCTCCAGGTGGGCCCATGGGGGGGGGGGGGGTGGCTGGTTAAGCTGAGCAGAGTCCAGAGCTCCTGGGGCCAAAACAAATACATCTGATCCTTCTACTTCACCCAGAGCAAATGCCTTGTGTAATGTCCCCACTGTCCATGGAAAGAGAAGATCAAAGTCCACTAGATTCCTCAGCTGTCCAAAGTAAACCTCTGACCTATACATACTTGCAAACAATTGGTGTCAACTGTTGGTTTCTACTGTGGAATGATCTTACCCTGTTGGTATTCTAAGTATTCTTTTATATAAGTATGTGCAACTTGTCTACATGTGTAATTTAACAAGACTTCGCTGCCCCACAGGGTAGCATCTACCTAAATCAGATCAACAAACCTCTACCCCACCCTCCTACCACCGAGGCAAGGCAGTGTGAGGTCACAGAGAATCATTGAACTGGAGCTATGAATGTACAGAAATCACATAAAAGGTCTGTGCACCTGTGTTACTTGGGCGGCTTTCATCACTCCACAGAGAGGCTATTAGCACCGCACATACACTGAAATGCTAAACACGAACTATCTGCTCTGGCTTTCTCAACAAGTTCTTAGAATTGAGAGGAAGTGGAGGTACTTGATAGCTCTCCCCAAGTGCAGCGAAGAGCCCAGTTGGACTTGTGTCTTCAGGCTTCTCCCTCAGGTCTGTGCCGCTTAGGACTGCAGGCTGGCTGTCCTGGTGGAGGGAATTGGTGGCAGAACCTCAAGCCCATAAGAGGCAATAATTGGTAAGGCAGTGGTTCTCAACCTTCCTAATGCCGCAATGTATTTTCATTGTTAAAAAGGGGTCGGGACCCACAGGTTGAGAACCGCTGCTCTAAGGCTTTGGGCAATACAGACCGAAGACTCTGCACATGAGCAGGTGAAACTCCCCAGGAGAGTATTCCAGAACCTGCCCCATCAAGGATAGGCATACCAGTGGCTTCCTGGGAACAGCCTGCATGGAGATCATGTAGGATCAGATGTGAAAATGCCATTTCCACGAGGAACGAAGCCCTGCCCCCAGAAACTCCGGCACAGGAAACTCCTGAACCAAGGGCCCTTCTGGCTAACTCTCACCAAGGACTGAGTTCCAGGCTGGGGGAGGGTCTGCCCCCACAGCCTTCTGCTGGGTTCTTCACCCCCAGCAGCTAAATAAACTGGGAGAGTTAATTCAGTGGGGTATAAAAGGAGCTTGAGATAGGAGCTCAGAAAGTGTACAGATACCATCTCCCTCCATTTCCCTGGGCTAGACCAGCACCCCTCAGACCCCAGCTCCTCAATGCTAAAAATGCCAAATTTCTCCAAGGTTTCTGGCCTTTTTCAGGTGCATTCCCAGGTTTGTTCACAGGAATGTATTGTGCATTGGGAGGCAAGGTACATGAAGGTTAAGATTTCTGACTTGGAGGCAAGATGCCTGGATTGAAATTGAGTACAAAAAGCTACTAGAAGATCTTTTCCCTTTATCCCCAATAGAGTAACTGGTATTG
This sequence comes from Loris lydekkerianus, assembly GCA_963574355.1. Lineage (NCBI taxonomy): Eukaryota > Metazoa > Chordata > Mammalia > Primates > Lorisidae > Loris > Loris lydekkerianus. The sequence continues at coordinate 31,423 of CAUYPK010006275.1, forward strand.
GACTACCCCTCCCAGCATAAATGAGGGTTAAATTAGCCAAACATATTAATCAACTGTTTTCATATATGTGACAGTGCCAGATTGTAATTCCTGAGAGGACAGAGATAAAAGAAGTGGTCCCTGTGATACCCGGGGTGCCCCAATGATGGGAGGAAAGACCCCCAAACTCAGGAGTGGGATCTTGGCTTTACAAGGGAAAGAATTTGAGAGTGAGCCGACTAGTGACAGGAAGCTTACTGAGAGAGAAAGACAGACAATAGATCCTACTCCACAAATGGGAGGAGAGCCCCTATAGGGTGAAGGTAGCATCTTATGTGTTCAGAAACCCCATTAAGAATCAACTGTGTGTGACCAGCATTGTCTTGAAGTCAAGCTATAAAGGTTAATCATAAAGTACTGTCTCGGGCAGAAGTGTGAGCACGGATGTTTGTGAGGCACCCCATTTAGCAATCCGTCCATTTTCAGGTGGTCCTGGGCTGGTAACTTGCTGGTCACTTCCTTGTTCAGCATGGTTAGGGACTGGTAGTGCCCAAAATGTCTGTTCTCAGAGTCGCTCAGCCTTCCTTTTGGGTCTTATCCCTGCATTCCCTACAATCTCACTTTCTGTTTGGAGCACTTTTCAGAACACAGCACAAGGACATATACACCAAGCAGAGCACAACGGTCTCACTGTATTGAGGGACCAGAATTTACAGTACTGAAAAGGAGGGAGTTATGCAGAGAAAAAAAATATCCTGAAATTTGCATGAGGTCTTCTAGAATTTTGGGCTATATGTTAAGCTGTGTATGAGAAGAGTGTGACTTCAAGATAGATTTATGTCTGAACAGTTTCAGTGGAAAGACCTAATACAACATATATACCATTCAGGAAAGAACCAAGAAAGACCACACATGAGGAACAGAGCTGAGTTAGCCCTAGAGTAGAGGTTATTCACCATCCACTCCAATAAAGCCTAAATATACAATTTGAAGGGATCAAACTGATCTAAAAACATATTAACTTGCCAGGAGAAAAAAACATCTCAAACTCTTTTAAAGAAGGCAGAATCCAGACACTCAACAGCAAAATAATCACATTTCCAGCAACTAGTAAAAAATTACCATATATACTCGAGTATATACGGTATCTGTCTTTCAAAAAATCAGGAAAATGTAACCCAGAAGCTGGGAAAAATTAATCACTAAGAATAGACCTGTAGATTATCTGAGCTCAAAGGTTCAAGACAAGTCTGAGCCAGAGCAAGACCTGTCTCTAAAAATAGTCAGGCATTGTGGCAGGTGCCTGTAGTCCCAGCTACTTGGAAGGCTGAGGCAAAAGAATCACTGGAGCCCAAGAGTTGGAGGTTGCTGTGAGCTGTGATGCCACGACACTCTACTGAGGGCAACAAAGTGAGACTCTGTCTCAAAAAAAAACAAGACCTGAATAAAACAGATAATGAAATTAACAAAGGTAAACTTTAAATATTTGAGGACTTAAATAGGACCAGGAAAGAAATGGAAGGTACACAGAGAACCAAATGAACATTCTATTGTGAAAAAATACAATATGCTAAATAATTGTGGAAAAAAACACAATATGCAAAGTTAAAAATTTATTGTATGAACTTACCAGCAGCTTAGACATAGAAAATGAAAAGATCAGTGAACCTGAACACATGGCGATAAAACCTATTTAACTGACGGACAGGAAAGAGAAAAGTTAGGGCACAGAGAAGAAAAAAAGAGCAGGACTCTATGACCTATGGGCCAATATCAAGTTGATTAACTTGATACATAACTGCATACATAACTGCAATCCCCAAAGGGGAAGGAAACTGTATGTGAAGAAATAATGACCAAATGATTTCCAGAACAAATGAAAACTATTTAAGCTCTCACAGATGTAAAAGTTCAATAAATTCAATGCAATTAAAGATAAACTATACCCAGACATATCACAATCAAATTGTTGAAAACCAAAGACAAAGAGAAAAAAAAGTTAAAAGCAACCAGAGGGAATGGCTTGGCGCCTGTAGGTCAGTGAGTAGGGCGCCAGCTATATACACTGAGGCTGGTGGGTTCAAGCCCAGTCCTGCTACACAACAATGACAACTGCAACCAAAACATAGCCAGGCGTTGTGGTGGGCACCTGTAGTCCCAGCTACTTGGGAGACTGAAGCAAGAGAATCACTTAAGCCCAAGAGTTGGAGGTTGCTGTGAGCTGTGACACTACGGCACTCTACTGAGGGCGACATAGTGAGATTCTGTCTCAAAAACAAACAAACAAAAAAGCAGCCAGCGGGGGAAAAAAGAGACATTTTATACAGGGAAACAGATGTAAGAATAACTGCTGAATTCTTATCTGAAACAATGCAACCAGAAGATAATGGAAAGAAATCATTAAAGTGTTGAAAGAAAAAAGCTGTGAACCCAGAATCATAATTCCAGACAAAATTTCCTTCAAAAATGCAGACAAAACAAAAACATTTCCAGATTAACACAAATTGGCCTGGTGCAATGGCTCACACTTTAATCCCAGAGCTTTGGGAGGTCAAAGCAGGAGGATTGCCTGAGGCCAAGAGTTTGAGACCAGCCTGAGTAATATAGTGAGACCCTGTCTCTATGAAAAACTTTTAAAAATTAGCCTGATATGGTAGTAAATACCTCTGATTCTAACTATTTGGGAGACTGAAGCAAAAGGATCACTTAAGCCCAAGAGTTGGAGGTTGCAGTGAGCTATGATTGGGACACTGCACTCCAGCCTGAGTAACAGAGCAAGACACTGTTTCAGAGAGAAAAAAAGAGAAAAGCTGAGGGAATTTGTTGAACTACCAAAAAAAAAAAAAAGAAAAAGAAAAAGAAAAAAATATATATATAAAGGAAAGTTTTTTAAGCTGACAATAAATGATTTAATTGGAAATGTAGATTCATCCAAAGGTATGGAAAGATGGTAGCAGTGATAGCAGCATAGTTTTAAAAATTTATCTGAATTCCCATATTTTTAAAAAATACAGAGTAACTAGGTAACAACAATAATAACAACAAAAAACTCTGGGCAACATTTGCATTTTTCACCTACAATAGATCATCTAGATAAAAAAATAAATAAATAAAATCATACTTTAATTGCATCATAGAATAAACAGACCTAACAGACATTTACAAGTTGTTCCATCTAACATATCCACTTTCTTCTCAGTTGCATATAGAACATTTCCCAGGACATATCACATGTTAGACCACAAAACAGGTCTTCACAAATTTAAGAAAGTAGAATTCATATTAAGTATCTTCCAACTATGATGGTATAATACTAGAAATCAGCAAGGAGAACTTCAGAAACTTTACTAATACATGGATACTAAAGAGTATGCTATTAAACATCCAATGGGTCAATGAAAAAATTAAAAGGGAAACTAAAAATTTCCTTGGGACAAATGAGAGTAGAAAGACATCACAGAAAAACCTACGGGAGAGGGCAGCGCCTGTGGCTCAAAGGAGTCGGGTGCCAGCCCCATATGCCAGAGGTGGCGGGTTCAAACCCAGCCCCAGCCAAAAACTGCAAAAAACAAACAAATAATTAAAAAAAAAAAACCTATGGGAGAGAGAGTGGGTCAGATGGCTGGGACCGAGAAGGGATCTCCCTTGCCCTAGTAGACTGTGTAGACTACACCACCAGTCTCTTGTCCTCTATTCACCAGGGCCGCTTCTGATATCCAGGAGAAAGAACTGGAGAAGTGTGCCTTTAGGCCAGACTTTTGAGTTAACTCTCAGCCCTCAGTCAAAAGAATCTGTCCCAGAATTCCCCCTTTCCCCTCCAAAGAAGAAGGATCTTTCCCTGGAGGAGATTAAGGAGAAATTAGAAGTTACAGAAGAAATATGCAAGTCCCATGAAGTTGAAGTCTGGTCTGGAAGCAGCTTGCTGAGAAACAAGAGTATGAGAAAGAAGTGCTTCAGAAAGCAACAGAAGAGAACAATGACTAGCAAAATGGCAGAAAAGACACTGACCCACAAAATGGGAGCTCACAAAGAGAACTGAGAGGCTCGCACGGCTGCCAAACTGAGCTTGTGGGAGAATAAGCACATCCAAGATGTGCAGGAGAACAAAGCTTCCAAGGGCCCGCTGCTGATTCTGATTTGTTCTAAGAATTAACTCTCTCCCCCTCCCTTTCCTAAGTATACAAAGACTGTATACAGGCCAGTGTCGTTTTATTTTTTCTCTCCTGACAAATATCCTTGAAGCAGATGTCGGACTGCGTAGGTAGATCCAGGCTGTAAGATGTTGTTATCGGAGATAAAGGGGAGAAACTGAAAAGTGGTTTACTGTCTTTGTAAAGTGTCGGCCTTTTCAATGTAGCTATTTTCCTTGTTGTATCTTTTCTAGTTCAGTATCCTTGGTGTGCTGGGCTAATGGCTGGACTATACTGGTTCTGTGAACACATTTGTGAAAAAACATACATAAAAACACATGTAGTGGCTTCTTTTGAACTGTTAGATGATGAATATCTGTTCACTTTGTGATCCCAGTTCTGTCCCAGTCTTACCAAATGTTACTGGACTTGAATGGTTAATAAAATTGCACAGTGCTGTTGGTGGCAGTCTTTCTATTCAGGTAACAAATTATCAAGCTATAGAGACTCTGCTTAGTTTGTACTTGTTCCAGATGAGGCCTTGGGGCTGCTGGAAATACCCAGCACACACATTACTGTGAATTCTCTGCCCTCTGGTTTCTTGCTCCCAAGTTCGCATTGTCTTCTTCCACAATCACTGCTTTGTTTTGGTGCCTCAGCCCAGATCAGCTGATACTATATTCCTTCAGATGTTTATTTGCAAACAAGCATTTTTTTTTTTTTTTTTTTTTTTTTTGTTCTGTGTCCTTATTAAAAAGGCAGAATGAAGGCACAAATGGTGTTTCCAGAGAATAATTTAGAGGGATTCTAAAGGTCCTAGTTAGAGATATTTGGTATTTACAGGTGGGGGTATGTCCTAATACTTTCCTGCCATTAAAGCTATGACTCGAAACTAAGAGTGTTAATAAAACTTTTTTTTTGGTGGAGGGGCAGAGTCTCACTTTGTCATCCTCCGTAGAGTGCTGTGGTGTCACAGCTCACAGCAACCTCAAACTCTTGGGCTCAAGCGATTCTCTTGCCTCAGCCTCCCAAATAGCTGGGACTATAGGTGCCCACCACAACACCTGGCTATTTTTTGTTGCAGTTGTCATTATTGGTTAGCTGGCCTGGACCGGGTTCAAACCCGCCAACTTCAATGTATGTGCCTGGCACTGTAACCACAGTGCTATGGGTGCCCAAGCAAAAAAAAAACAAACTCAGAAATGAAAACAACATAACCTAAACATCTATACCCTCGTATTAATTTGTAATAGAATAATTTTTTAAATATTAAATTCTCAGGAGGTGGAGCAAGATGGCAGACCAGAGGATCATTCAGCTGAGCTCTCTTAGAACAACTGGGGAAAAAGAGAAAACCCAGCCACACCTGGCACTGGGACCTTACCCAGAGAGTCATAGCTCAGGGAGCACAGCAAGGAGGTGGTAAGGAGGATACAGTGTATGATCCAGAGCAGTGGAAATCTGATGAATTAGGCAAGTGATTTCAACTGGCTAGCCCCCCACAGAGGTCTGGGATGGGAGAAAGCCTTTCCAGAGCCAGATTTGAGTACAGGTTGGAGTGGATTTGCTATAGGTTTGGTAGCTGGCAAAACAGCCATATTGAGATGGTCTCAGGAGCCAGGGGGCTGCCATTGTAGGAAGGTTGGGAGAAGGTCTTCGCAGGGGTCTAAAGCACGGCCATTTTAATTCTGCCTGCCAGGATCAGAACTCTACTCTTGGCACAGACTGAGGAACTCCTGCACTCCATGGGAACTGGAGACAGGGGGCACTGTGAGACCTGCCCCTGAAGGATTCTTGTGAGATTTAAGATCCCAACCCAGCAGAGATAACAATCAGGCAATCACTGAAGGCAAATAAGTTTGAAATAAGGACTACAGAGATTGCTGGCTGTTCTCTATATCTTCTAAAAGATCCACAGCACCACCTGGTATCTCAGTGACATACTGCAACATATTACCCTAAAAGCAAGGACTTCTATTTATTTGGCCAAGAGGAAGAGTTTGGCTTTGCTCAGGCTGAAGCCACTTCAAGATCTAAGCTCTAAGACAAGGTAATTTGAAGCAAAGAAGGCAGTGGGAAGGAAAAAGGAGGACAAGAAGGTGAACATGAAGAAAGAATACATGAGGAGGAACCAACAGAAAAATTTAGACAACATGAAAAAGCAAAACATAGGAGCTCCCCCGAGGGACGATGAGGCAGCTACTGCAGAAGACTCCACCTATAAAGAATTATGGATTTGATAAGAAGGAAATCTAAAATATGGATGATGAAGACAATAAAAGGAATGGAAGAGAAAACAGACAGACCCAAAAATCAGACAGGAGATATGTAGAATATAGAAAGGATATGATAGAACTTAAGGAAATGAAGGTGACAATCAGGGAATGTAAAGACACAGTAGAAAGTATCAAAAATAGGTTAGACCATGGAGAAGAAAATACCTCAGAGCTAGAGGATAAAGTTTTTTACGTAACCCAGGTAGTTAAAGAGGCAGAAAAGAAGAGCGAGAAAGCAGAACAAATTCTCAGAGAACTACGAGACTCCATGAAGCATTCAAATATACGAATAATAGGGATTCCTGAAGGGAAAGATTGTCCCAAAGGAATGGAAGCCCTACTAGAGATCATAAATGAAAACTTCCCAAGTTTTACTAAAGACCCTGACATATTCTTCTCAGATGGATATTGAACACTGGGTCATCTCAGCTCAAACAGAGCCTCTCCAAGTTCATTGTAATGAACTTGCCCAAAGTCAAGATGAAAGAAAAAATTCTACAAGCAGCCAGGAGCAAGCTCCAACTGACCTACAGAGGCAGAACCATTAGGATGATAACAGACTTTTCAACTGACGCCTTCTAAGCCAAAAGAGCAGGTCATCCACCTTCAACATTCTCAAACAAAACAATTTTCAGCCCAGAATTCTGTATCCTGCTAAACTAAGCTTCAAAATTGATAGAGAAATCAAATCTATTATGGCTTATAGCACTGAGGAAATTTGCCACAAGAAGACCAGCTCTACACGGAATACTTGGACCTGTTCTCAGCACTGACCACCATAATGGACCACCAGCAAAGTGACACCCAGAAGCTAAAGGTCAAAACTTAGCTTCCATAGTGGTGCAAAGGATAAAACTACATCAAGGACTTTCACAAAATAAGATGAATAGAACTCCACCACACTTATCTATTCTCTCAACAATTGTCAATGAACTGAATTCACCACTGAAGAGGCACAGGTGAAGGGGCAGGGTTCTCAGCACCCTAGAAAGGTGGCTTTGTCTCATATGTGCTCCTTGTGGTATGAGAACCTAAAACGGGAAAATTCCATTCTTGGCCATAAGTGAGACTCCGGGATTAATTCCTCCCTACTTGCTAAAACAGCAGAGACCCGCAGGGGTTAATTCCTCCCTGCTTGCTGAAAAGGCCTTGAGAAAGGAATCCCTGAGGTCCCCGACTAGCTAGAGATTTAGTACCTGCCTGGAGCTGAACTGTTCCTCTTCATTCCCTAACTTCAAATTGCACAAAAGTTTCATTTAACCTTTTAGGGAGGTGGGTGAACAGAACAGACAGCCTGATGTCCTTGTAGTTTACCTTTAAGTTATATGCTCCAGACTTAGAAATGATGTGTACATGCTTTATAACATTTATGCTGAGGAGAAATTTTTTATGACAGTCTCAATTAATGCTTTTGTTCTTTATTCTTACTTATTCTTATCTGATGAGTTTGGATATATAATGCAGTGAATAAAGATGTACAATTGCTATGAGCCTGAGCGAGCCCACAGTCTTCCCTTAATAAATAATTCATTCCGTCTGCAGTGATATCTCTGTGTTGTTGATTGGGCTAGTGGACAACACACAGGCTAGCTGATTGGATAAAAAAGTACAAGCCATCTATATACTGTCTCCAGGAGATACATTTAGCCTTGAAGGACAAGTCAAGACTCAGGGTTAAAAGATGGAAAATAGTATTTCAAGCAAATGGAAATCAGAAGAAAGGAGGGGTTGTAATCTTATTTTCAGATATAAGTGGATTTAAAGCAATTAAAGTTAAGAAAGACAAAGATGAGAATTTATACTGGTCAAAGGAATAATACAACAAGAATACATTTCAATTTTAAATATTTATGTACCTAATTAAATGCTCCCAGATTTAGGAAACAGAACTTGATGGGTCTTCAGCTATTAATATGATATCCCATAACACCATAATAGCTAAGGTACTTTAATACCCCTCTGACAGTACTGGACAGATCCTCTAAACAAAAACCAAACAAAGATACAAAGGACTTAGATGTGACCCCAGAACAAATGGGATTAATAGACTTATACAGAACACATTATCCCAAAGCTAAAGAATATACATTTTTCTTGTCAGCCCATAGTACATACTCCAAAATCAACCACATCCTAGAATATAAATCAAACCTCAGCAAAATTAAAAAAATAGAAATTATACCTAGTATTTTCTCAAACTACAAGGCAATAAAGGTGGAACTCAACTCTAACAAAAATGTTCATCCCACATAAAGACTTGGAAATTAAACAATCTGATGCTGAATGATAGTTGGGTACAAGAAGAGAGAAAAGAAGAAATCATTAAATTCCTCAAACATAACAACGATGAAGACACAAGTTACCAAAACCTATGGTATATAGTAAAAGCAGCCTTAAGAGGGAAATTTATCACTAGATTTATCACTAGATTCCTACATTCGAAAAACAGAAAGAGCGTACACCAACAACCTCATGAACCATCTTATGGAATTAGAAAAAGAACAATCTAATCCCAAACCCAGCAGAAGAAAAGAAATGACTAAAATTAAAACAGAGATTAATGAAATTGAAAACAAAAGAATCATTCAGAAAATCAATGAAACAAAAAGCTGGGTTTTAAAAAAAAATAAATAAAATTGATAAACCTTTGACCAGATTAACTAGATTAACAGAAATGTAAAATTTCTAATAACCTCAGTCAGAAATGACAAAGGAAAAATAACAACAGATGCCACAAAGATATGAAAGAGTATCTCTGAGTACTACAAGACTATGTCCAATAATTTGACAATGCGGAGAAATGGGTCAATACCTGGAATCACAACCTCTCCCTAGACTTAATCAAGAAGAAACAGATCTCTCAAACAGACTAATTTCAAAAACTGATATAAAAGAAACAATAAAAAAATTTCCCAACAAAAAAATGTCCTGGTCCAGATGGCTTCACACAAGAATTTTCTCAAACCTTCAAAGAAGAGCTTATACCCATACTGTAGCAGTCATTCCAAAAAACTGAGAAGGAAGGAATTTTCCCCCAGCACATTCTATGAAGCAAACATCACCCTGATACCAAAATGAGGAATCAATCCAGCTAAAAAGGAGAATTTCACACCAATTTCACTAATGAATACAGATGCAAAAATTCTCAATAAAATCCTAGCCAATGGATTACAGCTACTCATTAAAGAAATCATTCATCACAATCAAGTAGGTTTCATCCGAGGGATGCAAGGATAGTTTAGCATATGCAAGTACATAAAGGTAATTCACCACATCAACAGAAGCAAAAACAAAGACTATATGATCCTCTCAATAGATGCAGGAAAAGTATTCAATAAAATTCAGCATCCTTTTCTAATTAGAACACTTAATAATATAGGCAAAGGTGGCACATTCTTAAACGATCAAAACCATCTATGACAAACCCACAGCTAATATTATACTGAATGGAGTAAAACTGAAAGCTTTTCCACTTAGAACTGGAACCAGACAAGTTTGTCTTCTATCGACACCACTATTCAACATAGTGCTGGAAGTTCTAGCCAATACAATCAGCCAAGAGAAGGAAATAAAGGGATCTAAATGGGGGCAGAGGAGGTGAAACTCTCGCTCTTTGCCAACGATATGATCTTATACTTAGAGAACTCCAAAGACTCAACCACAAGACTCCTGGAAGTGATCAAAAAACAAACAAACAAACTAAAAAAAAAAAACATACAGCAATGTCTCATGATATAAAAACAAATCAGTAGCCTTTGTATGTGCCAATAACAGCCACGATGAGAAGCTAATCAAGGACACAATTTCCTTCACAGTAGCTTCAAAGAAAATGAAATACCTAGGAATATACCTAATAAAAGAAATGAAAGACGGCTATAAAGAAAATTATGAACCTCTGAGAAAAGAAATAGCAGAAGATATTAACAAATGGAAGAACATACCATGCTCATGGCTGAGAAGACTCAACATTGTCAAAATGTTTATACTACCCCTCCCCAAAAATGCCTATCCTAACCAAAGCAATCTACACATTCAATGCAATCCCCATTAAAATATCATCATACCTTCAATATTTGAAAAAAATAATTATTCATTTTGTATGAAACCAGAAGAAACACTGTATAGCCAAGGCAATTCTTAGTAACAAAAACAAAGTAGAGAGTATCACCCTACCAGACTTTAGGCTATACTACAAGGCCACAGTGATCAAAACAGTATGGTATTGGCACAAAAATAGAGACATTGACATGTGGAACTGAATAGAAAACCATGAGATGAAACTAAAATCTTACAGCCCTGATCTTTGATAAACCAAACAAGAATATGCACTGGGGAAAAGAATCCCTATTCAATAAATGGTGTTGGGGGAACTTGATAAACACATGTAAAAGACTGAAACTGGACCTGCACCTCTCATCACTTACAAAAATTGATTCAAGATGGACAAAAGATTTAAATCTAAGGCATGAAACAATAAAAATCCTTGAAGAAAGTGTGAGGAAAACACTTGAAGATATCAGCCTGGGGAAAGACTTCATGAAGAAGACTGCCTGGCAATCACAACAACAACAAAAATAAAAAATGGGACTTAATTAAACTAAAAAGCTTCTGTACAGCTAAGGAAACAACAACCAAAGCAAACAGACAACCTTCAGAATGAGAAAAGATATTTGCATATTATGAATCGGACAAAAGCTTGGTAAGTAGGAACTATAGAAAACTCAAATTAATCAACAAAAAAAGACCAAACAATCCCATATATCACTGGGCAAGAGACATGAACACAACCTTTTCTAAAGAAGACAGGCAAATAGCTAACAAACATATGAAAAAAATGCTCATGGTCCCTAATCATCAGAGAAATGCAAATCAGAACCAACCTGAGATATCACCTAACCCCAGTGAGAATGGTCACATCACAAAGTCTCAAAGCTGCAGATGCTGGCATGGATGTGGAGAAAAGGGAACACTTTTACACTGCTGCGGGGACTGCAAACTAATACAACCTTTTTGGAAGGAAGTTTGGGGAATCCTCAAAGAACTCAAATTAGAGCTCCCATTTGATCCTGCAATCCCATTACTATGAATGCACCCAGAAGAAGAAAAAAAGTCCTTTTATCTTAAGGACATTTGTACTAGACCATTTATCGTAGCTCAATTTACAATCAGCAAAATGTGGAAACAACCTAAATGCCCACCAACCCAGGAATGGATTAACAAGCTGTGGTATATGTAAACCATGGAATACTATTCAGCCATTTAAAAAGATGGAGACTTTACATCTTTTATATTAATCAGGATGGAGGTGGAACACATTCTTCTTAGTAAAGGATCACAAGAATGGAGAAGCAAGAATTCCATGTACTCCATTCTAATATGTGGGCAGTAGATGAGCTAATACAGGGTGGGGTAAGGGACTGAGGGAGTGGGGAGAGGGGAGGAGGGGGGTGGGGGTGTCACAGTGTATGGCACACTTGTTGGGGGCGAGACACAATTATAAGAGAGTCTTTATCTAACAGATGCAATCAGTGTAACCTAATTCTTTGTAACCTCAATGCATCCCAAACAATAAAAAAAAAATCTCATTTTAAATCAACTACTTTTTCTATCAACAGAGCAAAAATTGTGTACCTATAGTCACAGATAAGGTCATCAAGATAAAAACACACATAAACAAGCTCTTTGCTTTTGACCTGTCAACTACTCTTCTAGAAATCTAAAAACATTAACTACAGAAGCAAAAACTTACTAAGCCCTAGTCATGTTCTGGGCTTTTGTTCCGAACACTTTACAGTGGTTACTTCACATATGCATCACAAATTCAAAGAAGATAGGTACTATAATTTCTCCTCTTTTACAAATCAGTAAATTGAAGCAGAGAGAGATTTAATAATATGTGCAAGGATGGCTACTAAGACTTAAACTTAGGCAGTTTAATTCCTTGACTTCTGATTTAACAACTATTCCACGTGGCCTCCAGGATCTGATTACTCCAAAGCATACATCCCTAAATCCTATGCTATATGTGTTTTTTTCATTCATAAATTATATAAAAATGATACCTCATAGGCTTATCATAAAGATTAAATGAGTAATGCAAGTTAAGAGCTCATATGCATAGCACATAGTAATTCCAGAAATATTAGCTATCATGAATATTAAAGATATACTCAGAAATACTGGCAGTTATAAACATAATGATTTTTAATACCATATTATCTATAATAGCAAAGAATTTGGAAATAACTCAAATGTAGACACTCAGAAATTGCCTAAATAAATTGAGGCAGAAATAATTGGTGGAATATTATGCAGCCATTAAAAATATATTTAAAATAAATGTTTCATTAGCTGAAAAAGTACCCCAATGTGCTCAAAATTTAAAGTAATAACTATAGCTAACACTTATTGGCTGCTTGCTTACACCAGGCAATGTTATAAGCACTCAAATTCATTTAATCCTTACAATTAACAACTTTAGGAAATTGTTATAAGCATCAAATCTTAATCTTAAGGGTTAGTGCCAAGGAGATTTATCAAAATCAGAATCTTCTGACATTAAAAAAAAAAAACAAAAAACTGCTGGCTTGGTGCCTATGGCTCAAGCAGCTAGGGTGCCAGCCACATACACCAGAGCTGGCAGGTTCCAATCCAGCCTGGGCCTGCCAAACAACAATGACAACTACAACCAAAAATAAATAAATAAATAAATAGCTGGGCATTGTGGAGGGTGCCTGAGGCAAGAGAATGGCTTAAGCCAGTGGTTCTCAACCTTCCTAATGCTGCTCTGTATTTTCATTGTTACAAAGGGGTTGCTACCCACAGGTTGAGAACCGCTGGCTTAAGCCCAAGAGTTTGAGGTTGCTGTGAGCTGTGACTCCACAGCACTCTACCCAGAGGACAACTTGAGACTTTGTCTCAAAACAAACAAACAAACAGTTATATCATGCATAATCTTTTAAATTTGTCAGTTTTTCTCTTTTACTTACAAGTTTGCTTTGTCCTAAACACAAAAATAGTATCTGCTCACAGAGAAATGGAAAGCTAATAACAACACAAGTATATCACTCAAAAATTATGTGATGATAATATCTGAGTGAAGTTACAAATGATTTTATTTTTATTGGTTTATTTAATGTAATTTTTCATAATTGGAAAAAAAATTTAACCTACAATCAAAATACTGAAAAGGTTGATCTCCTTTCACAATCCACAGTGGCCCTGACCATCCCCTAGAATATCACCCCACTTCCCAGGGCTCCCGGGCAGGATGCCCCTCCAAGCTCCCACTCCAGAGCTGAGCCCTCAAGGAGTCTGGGTCTTGGGCTGGCTTTGTGTTCCCACCTGTTCTCAGCTGTAGAGGTTTGTGGGGCGGGTGCAATGGAGGAAGCTCCTGATAAGTGCATCTTAGCACAGAGGCTGATGAGGGGGCCCCTAAGAAGGGAGTCTCCAAAGCCAGACTTGGCAGAAGCACTGTGTGCGTGTGTGTCTGAGCACCCCATGGAAGCAGGGCCCTCCTACCGTGATGGCGGCAATGCAGTCCTCAGGAGTCTCCTCCACAGTGCCCTCTAGGGCACCACCGCTCACCACACTCCAGTTGTCACACTTGGCCTTCTCCTGATGACCCACTGCATATCACAGCACCTTCTGGGAATCTAGAGATCCAAAGGAATTTGGGTGGGTCTGGAGGTTCAGTGCCCCTGACTGCAGGGTGGCTGCCCAGCAGGGCCCTGAGGGACAGCAGCAGAGTGATAATTAGTCAGAAAGAGTAGTGAAGGCAGAGCTACTCCCTCGCACCTGACCTCACCTCCTCAGGTACCACCTCTCCAGGGAGGCCTCTCTGGGAACCAGCCCAGCTCAGGGTTTTCTGTTACAGGACTGGCTCCCTGTCCAGGCCGTGTGCCACAGTTGGTGGCCATACGTTCAGTTCTGGGTGGGCCTGCTTGCCCTCCCCTTACTCTCATGTCTAATGCAGCGGCTGCTCTGTGATAAATGCCCAGAAACTATTGGTTGACTAAGTGGAGGGGACAAAATAGAAGAAGGAAGGAATAGACCACAGTGGTCCGTGGAAGGCAAGAGCCAGACTAAAATCCTCTAGAATCCTGGCTCTGCTCCTGATGGAGGTGGTGGCCACGTTCCCACCTCGGTTTAGCTCACACTACTTTCCCTGTTCTGGCTGGGATGAACCCAGTTAATACAAAGGAGCCAGAGCCACCATTACAGCAGATCGTCTACAATATGAAGGTCTTCAAAACCCTTTTGTAAACACACAGGTTAGGCCTTTCTCCAAACTTGGCAGAAAACCCTCATGAACCCAACACAGTTAGTGGCTCCCTTGGGCTCAGCAGGGAGTGGGCGAGGCTCGCAGGCACCCAGAGAGCCTCAGGTGACGGCCCACCTCCCCTGCTGCCCACACCAGCCAGGTCCCTCCCAGGACCTCACAAGTACCTGTGTGTAGACACTGAGTTTCAGGAAAATGCTCATATCCTAGTTACAGCTTGGCATCCATCCTAGGTGGGACCCTTGCCAAGCCATGGGAAGCATCAGTAAATAGCAGATCTTTCCCATGGGGAGACCCAAAGAGCTGAAATTCTGGTGACTTGTCCTTTCCAGAATGTTCCTGTTTAAAGGATAAAAGAAACAGTGAAGGATAGAGGCTGGCTGGGTAAACCAAACCCAAAACCAGACGAGGGACACAGAGAGGAAGACACAAGAGCGCCTCAGAGCAACAACAGTCACCAGGGTCCTCAGCATCTCCATGGCTCCCAGTGTTCTCCAGTCTCTCCATGGAATGATTTACTCAAATCTCCCTGCCCCATCTGCCTGCCTTATGTGCCCTCAAGGAAACTGCCAGGAGCTGTCCCCACATTTGTACAAAGGGCTAAGGGGCCACCATGTACCAAGCACCTGCCTACCTGTCCCTCTCCAGGGTGGCTGGTACCCTGTGTTTCCACGTGGCAGTCAGTGAAGGTGGCCTCACCCTGGACATTGGATGGCATTAAGGAGCTAATGGTGGTCTGCACCCTGAAAGGGCTGGTGATCCAGCACATTGGGTTGGAAGTCAGGCCTCCTGGGCTCCTGTTCCCCCACTCCAGGCCTGCCACTGGATGTCTAGCTATGGGACATCACACAGCCCCTTCCTCTTTCGGGGCTCCACAAAAACAATAGGCCCTTTGCCTATGACTGCAGCTGGCTGGCCCAGAGCCACTCCTGATGTGGCTCACAGCAGCACCTACCCACATGCTCTTTCAAATGTCTGTCTAGTTTTGACTTCTACTGTGGCTCTGTATGAAATGGCACCTGCTGCCCTGTGTGGCAAACTCTCACACTTCCCTAGGGTGCACACAGCTTACTCCCCGGGGCCAACAGAAATCTTCCCAGGTACACCCTGCAAATTCGTCTCTCTGTCCTCCACAAATGACACAATCCGTGTCCCCAAGGTCGTGTGATTCCATCTGGTGAGAATCTGTATGTCTCCCACACTCATCTATGAGTGCCTTAGGGGTAAGTCTTTGCCTACTTCATCTCTGAATCCCTCAGTGCCGAGCAGAGAGATAAAGAGGCCTGACTCTGGGAGACTGCTACCAACAAATGCCACACAGAGAGAGAATGCTCACAGCCTGGGTCTGCTGTGAGGAGGGAGAGTTGGGAGGGCCTCTGCGGTCACGGCTATGGGAGAACAGGGAAGCACGTGCTGGAGGAAGAGGGGGCATCTGAGCTGTGTGCTGAGGACACATTTAGAGAGGAAAGAATAAACTCTCCACTGTCCACAGACAGCCATTCCCACGGGGTTGCCATGCCAAATGAGGGTTTTATGACCTCTGCTCTGTAATACAACCAGACTGAGTTTGTCAACAGTGTCGCACACTGAGCTCTGGTCTGTCAGTGAAGTAGATCATGTATCCTAACGCATAAGACCTTCTGGAATGGCAAGAAGGCTAACAAGGAAAATCTAAGCAGGGAGCACTTGCAGGAGGCAAGGACAGCACATGAGATACCTGGGTCCAGTTGAGAAGCTCCCAGTGCCATCGACACTTCGAGCCACAACAGCGTGAGAAGGGACCTTGGCCAAGTGGCAGTCCTTGTATTCATCCACTGGCTTCCGGGTGTTGTCCAGGCAGAACAGCTCGTACTGGTCCCTGTCAGCCTTGAGTGCCGGGTTCTCTGTGGGGGGAGCCCAGAAGAGCCATGAGCCACTGTTAAGATGAGCCCCTCCTCGCTGTGACCTGAAGAGGACTGAGAGAGAATCTTTCCCAAACTCATTTTATACAGGTAAGGACCAGAGGCTTCCAGAGTGAAACGCCTGGCTTGCAGGCTGGACCAGGGCCCTCCACCCACCCTGCTCCCCTGTGGCTCTGCTAATGGGACCATGACAGCAAAGGTGCACTGAGCACTCGTGGCCACCAGAGACTGCTAGGGCTCTCCAGGCTGTCTCGTTTTCATCCTCACAGCAACTCGGAGGCCACTACCAGGATTACCTCATTCTACGGATGAGGAAACAGAGACCTGGAGACCTAAAGTGGCTTGGTACCTCAGCGAGCCTGGGGAAGACACACTGCCATCTGAGCACAGCTGAGGACCCCCTCTAAAGGGGCCACATTCCCCCAAGAGCAAGCCTGCTGAGGAAAGGTAGCATGAGGATGGAGGGATGGAAGGAGGTCTAGAGGCCTAGTCAGGGCACTCTGCAGGTATAAAAAGGACCAGAATGGCCCTCTGAGGACCACAGGCTCTTCGGTTCCCATCATACAGGCATTAGAAAGACTTATGGGTTCAACAAATTCATATGCTAAATTCCTAACCCCCAATACCTTACTTGGAAATAGGGTCCCTGCAGACATAATCAGCTAAGATGAGGTTACACTGGAATAGGGTAGGGTCCTAATCCAGTATGATTGGCATCCTTATAAAGAGGGGAAATTTGGACACAGACATGCACACAGGGAGAATCCCACGTGGACATGAAGGCAGAGATTGTGATGATGAGTCTACAGGTCAAAGAACACCAATTTTACCCACAAATCTTCAGAAACTAGTAGAGACACGCTCGGAACAGATTCTGCCTCACAGACCTCAGCAGGAATGAACCCTGCCAACACCCTGATGCAGAATTCTAGCCTCCAGAGGGATGAGACAGTAAATTTCTGTTGCTTACACCATGCAGTCTGTGGTACTTTGTTACAGTAGTTCTAACAAACTCATACAGAAGGTCTTCAGTGTTGTTAAAATCTCATATTAAAAGAAGAACAGTACAATTATGGTTCCTATAAGTGGTTACAATTTTTTTTTTGCAGTTTTGGCCAGGGCTGGGTTTGAACCTGCCACCTCCGGCATATGGGGCCAGCACCCTTCTCCTCTGAGCCACAGGAGCTGCCCCGTGGTTACAATTTTAATTCAGTATGCCATAGGGAAAAAATACATTTTAAATCTTCAC
This sequence comes from Loris lydekkerianus, assembly GCA_963574355.1. Classification (NCBI taxonomy): domain Eukaryota; kingdom Metazoa; phylum Chordata; class Mammalia; order Primates; family Lorisidae; genus Loris; species Loris lydekkerianus. The sequence continues at coordinate 49,239 of CAUYPK010006275.1, forward strand.
ATGAAAAGAAAAATATTCAAATGGCTTAGTAATGTTAACATTAGATTAAATGAATCAGTATGATCTAATGACTTAAGAAAGAAATAACTTTTCTACTCAGACACTCAAGGGCCTGGAAGTGGCAGCAGCAGGGAGACCCTGGCTCTCTACCCACTCTCTTTGTCACCCTAAAGCCCAGAGTATGGTCCCTCATAAAATTCACCTAAAAAGGACCTTACGTGTGGGGAAAAAATCCTCATAACTCTAACAAGGGTGCAGCCATTTTAGGAGACAGCTGGTGAGGAAAAGCAGGCTAGGAACCAAACTGTACAATCACAGCAAACCCACTGCCCATCTCCTAGAGTGGCTTCAAGGCCATTGTTCCTGGCAAACAACAGAACAGTAACTTTTACTCTGGCCCCAGCTGGCAGCCAATGTGATGTGAGTGCAAAATTTAGTCCCTCTGCAGAAGGGATGGACCCTCTCTGGGAACTCCCCACCCACATTCAACCATACTGATAAAGGGTAATAAAAGCTTCCTAAAAACTGTATGAAAGCTGATCTGGCTCCTGGTCAGACTGCATTCTGCTCTTTTTCTCCCCTTTCTCTTCTAAGGAAGCCTTTCCAATCCCTGGACTGGCCTCCTCTCCTTTCTAAGGACCCTTCTCCCTCCCTCAACTCTACCTCTGGTCCCCTCTAATAAGAGTAGGTATTGGCAAGGTGAATCAGGATGGGCTGGGACAATCTTCTCTTCTCCCACTGGCATTACTGTGGCAACATGAGCATCCGAAGGACATAATAACAATTATTTGGAACAACTTGATTATGGGAGATGAGATGCTATAGGTGATCCCTCTAATTAAAATCAGTGATAATAAGGCATGCATCAGGCTCAGTGCCTGTAGCTCAGTAGTTAGGGCACCAGCCACATACACTGGGGCTGGCAGGTTCAAACCTGGCCTGGGCCTGCTAAACAACAACAAACTATCAGCTGAAATAAACAAATGGGACTTAATAAAACTGAAAAGCTTCTGTACAGCTAAGGAGACAACAACCAAAGCAAATAGACAACCTACACACTGGGAAAGGATATTTGCATATTTTGGATCAGTTATCAAAAGCTTGATAACTAGGAGCTATGTGTACAAATGAGCCTTTGAAATGCTCTTTGAGATGGCAGATATTTGTTATGGAAATAAGTTTAGTGGCCAAGCATGGTGGCTCACAACTGTAATCCTAACACTCTGGGATGCAAAGGTGGGTGGATTGCCTAAACTCAGGAGCTCAAGACCAGCCCAAGCAAGAATGAGAACCCTTTCTCTACTAAAAATGGAAATATTTGCCGGGCATTGTGGTGGGTGCCTGTATCCCAGCTACTATGGAGGCTGAAGCAAGAAGAGCACCTGAGCCCAAGAGTCTGAGGTTGCTATGAGCTATGATGATGTCACAGCACTCAAGTTTGAGGTTGCTATGAGCTATGATGATGTTACAGCACTCACTCTACCCAGGGAAACAAAACAAAACTCTGTCTCAAAAAAACAAAAAAACAAAAAAACTTAGTGAAATGAATTTACATTTGGGTTTTAGACTGTTCGAACAGTACAAATGTGTTCTACATCTGATAGAAATTTAATTAGTTTTAAAACCCAGAATCTGGAGCCTTAACTTGTCTGAAATACTATTTTGTTTGTTTGTTTCTGGTAAATTGTCCAAAACTCTGGAAAGGTTTAGGGGCTTTTTTCCCAAATATTAAAATAAAGAAGAAATATATTTTTGTCCATGGCAATAATGCTTTTGCATCAGATTCAATTGTAGATGTGCTAATAAATACTAAAATAGTTACAATAATTTGCATGTTTTCTTAACATGTTTGAAACTTCTAAAAGACATTCATGATGAAAGGTTCAGAAGAATGTGATTAAATTTGAAATTGATATTTCAATGACTAAGAGAATTTATTATTAAAACTTAGTCTGTTTTATTAGTTGGTAAGTACTACTTAAATTTTCATAAAATTTGTTTAGTAGATTTATAGATGAAACAAACCAGGAAACTAAACAAAGTACAAATACGGTAGTCTTCCTTCTCTGTGGGGGATACATTGCAAGATCCCTAGTAGATGCCTGAAACCCAGGAGAGTAACAAATTTAATAAAAATTATATATTAGTTCATTTCAAAAGTTTTGTCCATTTTTATGAGTCTACTTTGTAATATCTCAGTGAATATTTATTCAATTTAATCAAAATAAGCGCCATTTGAATCAGTGCACTTTTGCCAACTTAACACGAGTTGATTAATTCCGTCGGCATAAAAATTGGGTGCTCGGGATTCGATGAAGTTAACGAAGGCCGTTTTTGCTAGGTCCTGATGGGCAAAGGTTCTACTGGTGAGAAAGTTATCTAAGTGCTTGAAAAGATGGTAGTCTGTTGGCGAGAGGTCTGGGGAGTATGGTGGGTGGGGCAGAACTTCGACGCTCAATTCCTTTAATTTTCGGACGGTGATTCGTGAGACGTGCGGCCAGGCGTTGTCGTGGAGCAGGATCGGACCTCTTCTGTTGACCGGTGCTGGCTGCTGCTGATGCAATTTTCGGTACATTTCGTCGATTTCCTCACAATAGGACTCTGCTGTGATGGTTTGGCCTGGTTGCAGAAAGTTATAGTGAATGACACCAGCCGCTGGCCACCATACAGTAACCATGGATCTTTTTTTGGTGGGGTTTCGCCTTTGGGAAGTGCCTGGGTGGCTCATCGGTGTCTGACCACTGTCCTGAACGTTTCCTATTGTCGTAGAGAATCCACTCTTCATCACATGTGATGATCCGATCCAAAAAAGGATCGTTTTGGTTGCGCAAAAGCAATGAATAACAAACCTGGAAATGTGACAATTTCTCCCGATCATTTAAATCGTGGGGCACTCACTTTTCGAGCTTTTTGACCTTTCCAGCACGTTTTAAACCATCAAAAACCACATGGGAGCTGACACCCAGTTCTTCCGCCATCCCACGCACTGTTTGTGATGGGTCAGTCTCCACCAGGGTCCTCAAATCCTCGTCCTGGATTACTCTAGATCGACCACTTTGGGGCTCATCTTCAAGGCTAAAATTTCTGGAATGAAATTTCGCAAACCAACATCTAATAGTGTGTTCATTAACACTATCATTGCCAAATGCCTGGTTAACTTTTCGGGCTGTTTCGGCAGCGCTTTGGTTCACTTTGAATTCGTAGAGAAAAATTGGCCGAAAATCGCTTAATGACATCATATAGTAATAGGCTGAAAAGAATTAAAAAAGTTAAAAGTAGAAAAAAATGAACAGCATCAATGTATAGAGTACAAAATTCTCCATCGATCAGTATATAGCACGACACAGTAGAATAAATATTTATTGAGATATGGAGCTACAAAAACACATGACATTAAAATGGACAAAACTTTTGAAACAACCTAATAGATTTATGAGCACTAAAGCACTAAAATGCTAACTATTATTATTTGACAGCAGCTATGATATAATGGAATGATGTAGATTGCACTTGAATTAAAGTCCCAGTGATGCCACTTCCAACTATGAGATATTAAGCAAACAAATTATAGTCTCAGCCTCCTTTTTTTGGAATCTGATGAAAGGAATATAAAATTCATTTACACAGTGACACTATAAAGATAAAATGGAAAAAAAAATATTTAAAACTGAATTCTATACATCATTTTAATACACTTACATGTTATAATTGATTGTTGCTAGCAATTAATACATGTGTAAATACTTAGAGTTATGTAGAAAACATAAAAAACATTGTTACAGTATGACTTGTCATATGCACTTCAAGGTGAGTAGGATTATTTGGGGAGGCTTTGTAAGTACCCCTCTTTATAGAAATCAACCTATCTTGAGTGGCAGTGCAAGGCTAAAGAAGATCCACGCCTGAGAGGTAAACTCTCCTTTTAGTGATAAAAGAGTAAGACCCAAAGAACAGATACTATTAATCAGTGTGTGATGCCCCATGATTGCATTAATGTACACAGCTATGATTTAATAATATAAAAAAATAACAGATACAATTAATGACACCATCCTCATGCAGCAAAGGCTGGGTCAGCCCCTGCTGTCTCTCTTGGCAGGGAAGCTAGGTCTCTTTTCACCAACCATGGCCTGTTCACCTTTGGAAAAGCAGATACAGCAGTTTCTTGCTGAGAGGGGCTCAGGTAACCAAGTACTTGGAGCAAGATCAAGGCCTTCTTGCCATCTCTGCTGCCCTCTTCTTTGCTAGGAAGTTGGCTCCATGGTTTACTCTATAGTGTGGCTTGGATACCCCAAGCTGCACAGAATGACACACAGGTGGCTCTTTATATGCCTGTAGGCTTTAGAACAGCAGTTTTCAACCTGTGGGTCATGACCCACAGAAACTGTATTAAAGGGCTGTGTCATTAGGAAGGTTGAGAACCACTGTTTTAGAACCTCTAGACTCTATACTCCAGAAAAATAATAAAAAGCGTCACATCATTGTGAAAGAAATCGAGTAGTGTAAGAGAAAGCAGGCAGGTCACTATTGAAGAATGCAGTATATAGTTTATTTTTCAAACTTGGTTATTAGGAGTCCCCCTGCTAAAATCTACATTTGATGTCCCCTACCTAATAGCCTACTTATTTCCTGCCGGATAGTCATTCTTTTCCTTGTTCTTTCTGCACTTTTGGCCATGACCACAAATTATAGACACATGCTTTGCAAGATTTAAGGAGCATAGGTTAAAGAGCTCAGAGAAACCCTTCAGGGCCTGGGTGAATATTTTATGAGGAGGACTCCCCAGGCAATTGAAGCAGTATCAAAAATACACTATTGGGACCTGATCAAACTAAAAAGCTTCTGCACAGCCAAGAACATTGTGAGTAAAGCAAGCAGACAGCCCTCAGAATGGGAGAAAATATTTGCAGG
>CAUYPK010006280.1:0-42311 GCA_963574355.1 Loris lydekkerianus
CCAGGAAGGCTATGTTGAATATTAGGATGAAAATGTGTCAAATGGTTTATGAAGCTAGTATATGATGCCCCATGATCATATCAATGTACACAGCTATGATTTAATAAAAAAAAAAAATGGAAAATCATTATTTACATCCTACGACTTGCAGAACGTAAATAATGATTTTTACATCCTATTGCTTTTTCCTGGGTCTGCTGCTAACCCAAATGACACCTTTGTATGAATTAGAAAAAAGGCATACCTTCTTCTATCACATGTACCTGAGGCCAGGGTTTATGGCTTTCTGAGCAGGGCACAGGCAGGATTTTGTCCTTCACTGAGCCCCTCAGCTGGTATTCTGTGCGACCTGGATGACCATTGTTTGTAGTGGCCCTGCTTTTTATCTATTAAGCTTATTAAACCATTCTTCTGTTAGTAGACACAGAGGACTTGGCCAAAAAAAATAAGAATATAGTCCAATTCTGGCCAAATCATCTGGCATGTGACCCAAACAGGCCAATTAGAGTTTCCCCAGGACTGATATATACACGTGTGGAGAAGTGGGCACTTTATTTGCATTGGGGAAATGGCAGCCACCTTCCTCCTCATATGGGGTAGACCCGCTTCTATTGATAGTAAGAATGTATTATTCCCTTTTTATTGCTGTAACAGAATACCACAAGCTGGGTAATTTGTAATGACAAGAAATTTATTTCTTATGGTTCTGAGGCTGGGAAGTCCTAAATCAGGGCTCCTCATTTAGTCAGAGCATAGTGCTGCCCCATCGCATGGTGAAGGGCAGAAGGGCAAGATAGCACGAGGACAAAAGACAACTGAACTTGCTTTTATAACAAACCCCATCTGTGATAGCAGCATCAATCAACTCATGATCATCTAATCATATCTTACGAGCCCCACCTCCCACCATCGTTGTGTTGGAGATTACGTTTCTAGCACATGAACTTTGGGGGACACATTCAAATCATAGCAAGAAGGAGATGTGATGAACAGTTAAACACAAATAGGGGTACATAGAGACGAGAGAGGAAGTTTCTAGAGCTAGTTGCTGATGCTGATTCCTATCTCTATGATTCCAAGCTCTAGCCCAGTCCTCTCAGTTGTGTGAACCTACATATTCCTTTTTTGCTTAAGCAAAAGTGAATTGGTTGTCTGATGCTCATAATCAAAACTGTCCCAATAATTGAGGAGTTGCTATTAGATGAACTATGTATGGAAAACCTCCAGCTCATAGTGGCACTCCATAAATAATATCTGTTATTATTTCTACCCTGCACCACATGGAAGTCCCACCAGTTTGCTTCTTTGGAGTGAAAGGGAAAATCATTTAATTAGATTTGGGATATCGGATATACCAATAGCCCTTAATTTCATGCCATGGCAGACATCAGAAATCCAATAGCAGAAAACATGAATTCATAAAGACTATAGAGGTTTGTTTTTGTTGTTGTTGTTTATTTGCTTTTGCTTTACCTGGGAACAGTCTCAGACTACTTCCTAACAGGTGCTGCAGGCAGCCGCTAGTCATCATTTGGAAATGAAATAGGAGATAAAACCAAGCATTTTTATTTCAGGCAATGTCTGAAAAAATCCATTGCAATCCATTTTTCAAGCCTCCAACTTAGGGAAGCATACTGCAGAGGTGAGAAAATGTTGATTTAAATTAATGCCAGAAAATAAGAGACTCAGAACAGCACCACCACATCCTAAACGGCTAATGAAGTTTGGCAGAAGGCTTTTGTGAGCATGTGTAGAGCATCTAGGTCAACAGGAAAGCGAATTCCCAAAGACACGGGGAAAAATGAGCTGGGTCCTGCCATTGTATATGGGACGGGGCTCCCTTCCTCGGGATCTTTTGAGGATTCTGGATGGGGTCTTGGTGGAGGGTCCATCCACAGGAAGTTTTTGTAAAAAAGAAGAAAATACAATCAAATTTATTAAAAGTAAAAAATTATGAAAGTAACACGAAAATTAAGTAGATACATAAAGAATTTTAAAAGCCCCCCTTACTGTTCTCTCTCATCCCCATTTCTCAGAGATAATCTATGGTACCATTGGGTGTGTGTCTTTAAAGATCCTAGTGCCATAAATAGTACATGTTCGTATGTGTTCATTACAGGAAAGTCAGAAAAATGCAGATAAGCAGAAAGAAAGACAAATGCCACAACTTGGAGCTAACTAGGGAGAATGTGCTGACATATTTCCATTCTGTCATGCCTGTGTGTGTGGAGATGTGTTTTCAAAAGAAATTCTTATTGAATGCCTATTGTGTCACCAGCCCTGTGTAAAAAGATAAACAAGACAGACCCAATCTTGACTTCTATGTCTCACAGCCTGGTGGTTGGGAGGAGTTGCTGCCTTTCCTTAATTATTGTCAGGGCCTGTGGGTCTTTGTTTTCTTCATGGATCAGTGAGGATGTGTTGGGAGACACTTAAGAGGGATGAGCCGTGTTCAGTGTGCAGGTTTCCTATGTAAGGGCCCTGTGTAAAATCCTCACAAGGGTCTATGACGTAGTTTCTGTGTACAGATGATGAGACTGAGGGTCCTGGAGATAAAGACACTTGCATAAGGGCACTCAACTCAGTGGCAAGGCTACTGTGCCGCTCTGCCTGCTGTGGCCTTCACCTGCTACAGCACTCATACGAGTGGGCCAACCCATGTCCACAGAGAAGTGGGGCAAGCTCATGGCTGCTGGGTTGTGGGAGGGATGGTATAACGTGGGGATTCAGTCATAGCCTGGAGAGCAGTGGTTCTCAACCTGTGGGCCGCAACCCCTTTGTAACAAGGAAAATACATCCTGCATATCAGATATTTACATTATGACTCATAACAGTAGCAAAATTACAGTTATGAAATAGCAATGAAAATAATTTTGTGCTTGGGGGTCACCACAACATGAGGAACTGTAGTAAAGGGTCGCAGAATTAGGAAGGTTAAGAACCACTTGGCTAATATATGTGATATGCCTAGAACAGGTCAGCACAAAGTAAATGGCTCAGTGAGTGTTACGGGTTGTTGTTACTATGATTGTTTCTGGAAAACCATGAATTAGGGAGGCTTATGTCTCCCTGGTGGGATTAGGTGACACCCACCAGGGGCTGCTATGGCTTTATTTTTGTTTCTGGTTGACTCAGGCACAGGTTGCTGGCACCATTGTTCCAAGGACTTTGGAAAAAAACAAAGCTTGCTCTGTGATCCCATGGGTTTCTCTTGTTGCTCTGGCAACAGGACTGGAAAGGGGGTAAGATTATGGGGAGTTTTCCCTGGGGAAGATTGTGGGTGGGCCTGACTCTCAGTTTCCTGGTATCCTCAGCCCTTTCCTGATTCCAAACTCTCTTTTAAGCCAGGTTTGTGTTCTGTTTACCCCTTGCCCTTTATCTGAAATTCGTTTTTCCTTCTTCTCTCTGTTTACCTAATTCTAACCCACCTGGTGCTGGGCACAGAGGCCAGCACTCCATAAGAGATTGCTGCAGATGGGATGAATGATAGAGACATCAGAGGGAGCTGGGCATGTGGGGCAGTCACTTCTCAGGGTCTAGGTTTCTATCACTGTGTAATGGGTGATGGTGCGTATTAAGTGTGCATTATATGCAGGCACCTCGCATGGTGCTAGGTACGGGTAGCTGTGATTGTTGCTCCCTTTCACCTCCCATTTTCCCCTCTTTGGGGACTTTTTATTGTAATTGTCCATGCATGGTTACTTAGTTGAGTCTGACAAGGAAAGGCGCTCTTTTCTGTTCAGGTTCCTCTCCCTGATCCCTGACGGCTGGAGGGTAATGTGTGGACACCCCCACCTGAGCCAGCCTCTTTACCTTCATAGTGCTGTTCTGTTTCCTTTCATCTTCATCTCTAATCACTGTCACCCCTAAATCCTGGGACAGGTCCCTCTACCCCCCTAAATGCTCTCATTCTTCTCTCCACTGCCCTTTCTGTAGCTCACAGAGTTCTGAAATGGTTAAACCCTAAAAACAAAACAAGACTCCCACACCCACATTAAGTGGGGCATTTGGTCAGAATTCACAAACAGTATCATAACGTCAGCCCACTTTACTTAGCAGATCAAATCTGATCAAATTCAGCTTGGGCACACATCGGCCAACTGCCAGAAAGGAAATCCACTGGTTTCCTATGCTGCACAGCAGGGGTTAATGGAAGTGACAATGTGTGAACAAGCCCAGTTCTCTGGTCATTCATCAGTCTTGGGACTAATCCTACAAGTGAGGCTAGTATTTTATAGACCATTTTATGGATCCATTTTACAGACTGAGCAACTGAGGTTCAGATAAGTTACTGGGTAGAAAATGGATTTGGAGGCAATTGGCTTGAAACAAAAGGCGCAGCTACTCTTGTTGGCATTTTGGAAACATGTACATGTAGGACTAGCTCTATTGAGAATTGGGATACAAAATTTGATTTTAGATGTAAAGCTCACATGTTATACAAGATTACTTTCCCTCTGGACCCACTGCAGGCAGAAACAGAGCACGAGGAAACAGCAGAAGGAACAAGAAGGGAATCATCTTATCTGATAATGAAAAAGTACTTTCAGCTCTGACAGTGTCTACATACTGTGTAACTAAGGATTTGTACCAGAACCAGGAGGTGTCTTCAGTACATAAATGATCTGGCCACTTCTGTGATAAATTTTTAAGAAAACTAGAACTGGCTGAACATAACTGAGGAAATGAGATGATGTCCATGAAAAATAATTATGATCCTTAAGGTGATAATGATATTAATAGTAATAGCAACTACTGTTTTTCTAGAGGCCAGCTACTATAATCAGTGTATTAAATATAATCCAGCTTCTCCTAAACTGGGAGGTAGATACTTTTATTTCCATGTTGGAGAAATTGGAACCTCAAAGGGGTGAAGTGAACTGCCTGAGGTCACACAGCTTATGAGCAGCAGCCCTGAGATTTGAGCCTTGATTGGTGTGAATTTAAAGCCTACTGGTCCTGGACTAGGTCTCAGGGATTCAAAGATGAGTTGAGACATTGTCTCTGCCCTCAAGGAGCTCTGTGTTTTGCAGAAAAAGGAGTTAGCTCAGCGAAAGCACTCCCCCATTGAACCGTGAATCGTGCATATATATAACAGCACATCTTACTGCTCTCTGGGAAGGAAAGAAAACACAGGTGCACAGGTTGTGCCCAGACATCCCTTTGCCTTAGTTCTGATTTTATTTTATTTTTTTCCACATCTTCCTGAGGCCTCCAGCTGTGCTTTTCCTAAATCCCAAAGGAGTGGAAATTCTACCTGTGTCTATATCACAGCTGAGACCTGAGCTCTGGGTGGGCAGAGCTCTTTGCATTCTGATGCTGGTGCAGGCGCAGATCATCCTGACTTCCACCACCACTGTTCTCCCCACTCACTCTGAGGTGCAGCTTCAGGAAGAGTAATGAGCAAATATCCTTCCCCAATTGCTGTCTAATGGGAACAAGCAAGATGCCCTTCCAGGAGCCAGAATTGTGGACACAGCAAATGGTAACCCACAGCAGTGGAGGGTTGCAGGGTCCCCTCCACTTGGGGACATAGATCCTACTTTCAGCCATTCCTTTCCTCCCACTGGGCCAGGTGCTGTCCAGAACAGGGATCATTAAGTGCACACACTTTGGGATTTAGCTCTGAAATTCTTGTTTAACCTTCAGCTTCACCTATGTACAAGCAGCTCTTGATAAGAGCAACCATGTATTGAATGCCTTTTAGATGCATTCCATATATAATGCTTATTGGATGTTTTCTCTAAATAACTTGTATATTGAAAGAGCAGGACTATAGGATACAATCATAAAGCCAACCCTCCCAATTTTGTGTGATCATAAGACTGGTCCTCCCTGCCTGTGAATGAATGTCAGACAGGCACCTTTTCTCACATGCTTATGTGTAGGTAATAAAAATGTCATTGGCGACTGTGGTCCCCCAAACCATTTCAGGTCAGTGATTAATGCATCCAGTCCAGTGCATTGGTCAAATCTGACTTTATTTGTCCACACTTGCTGCAGGGAGAAGCTGCAGTGGGGAATGGGTGGGTCAGCTTCTTGAGTTTCCCCTGAGTGGTAATTCTGCCCTCCATTCCCTTCCCCATCCAGGCTGCCCTTGCCCCACCAAGGTTGGTAAGGGCACAGTGGGAAGAGACAGAGGGTAGAAAAAGGTCTTGCTTAACTGGGACCACTGTAAGCTGGGCTCTGCAGGGTGCCATTCTTACACAGGGAGTTTGTGTGAACTATGGAACTTTGTCTGCTTTGGCTCTGAAACAACAAAACCTTTGTAAGAATTAGAAAAAATATCACCCCTGCCTTCAGATGCAGCCTTATGGATGCTCAGCTTGGCAAATAGATACTGTCTTTTGCAAGTTAAAAAAGTCTCCCCCTTTTTCCAGGCTTTTGCAAGCCCACATCAGTGTGTACATCCTGAGAACAGAACATGGATTTCTGCAGCACCCTTGGGCCAGTGCTTTTGTTGGATGCACTGAGGGCATGTCTGTATGCACGTCCCGGTGCTCACCTCTCACCTGTGACTCTCTGGCGTTACAGCTGCATGCTCCAACTGCCTAGTAAGGACATCCCTCTGGCCTTGGTTCTCCACAGACTCTCCTCACCCCTCCCAGAAGATCAGGCACAAATATCCCCAGGTTAGTCTCTCTCTCTCTCTCTCTCTCCCTCCCTCCTCCCTCCCTCTCTCCTTTCCTTCCTCCCTCCCTCCCTCCCTCTCTCTTTTCCTCCCTCCCTCCCTCCGTCCCTCTCTCCTTTCCTCCCTCCCTCCCTCCCTCTCTCCTTTCCTCCCTCCCTCCCTCCCTCTCTTTCCTTTCCCTCTCCCCTCTTTACCACCCATCCTTCCTTTTCTCTACCCCCACAGAATACGCTGACCTTTGGTGGGAGTGCAGCTGTTTGCCAAATTGCAGTCCTCTTCAGCCAACCTGTGCCCCTCAGATTTCTCAGACATGAGTCCAACTCCAGTCCACACAGGGTTCTCCACTCTTTAGGGGCAGAACTCAAACTCTCCAAGGGTTCTCCACACGGAGCCTCCCACTAGGCTTCAGGTGATAGGAACATACTCAGTGAGGTTGGGTAGAGATGATAGCACAGAACTCCATCAACTCTATCTAAAAGAAATGTTCCTCTCAATTCCTTACCCTTCCCACACTTGAACCCTCTTATACCCTAGAGTTAGAGGAACAGCCAAGGAAACACATTATATTTTAACGCTTCCTTTGCCAGAACTGCTGAGAGTCTAGCACCTCATTTTGGAACATTGGAAGAGTTGGTTATTATTATTTCATTCTCGGATTTTTCTTAGGGGACCCAACCCAAACTGGGACGATGTATCCATTTTAATACTGGCAGTACTAGTGGTCAGTGCCCCACTACATTAGTGTTGGGAGTATCAGTTTATCTGTGTGCCTGGGGGCTTTCTCTGAAGAGGAGAAAGACCAGTCTGCCCCCTCCCAAGGCAAACCAGAAGTGCCATGAAATTAACAATCCCAGGAGCCAGGTTCAGCCAATGACTGATGTGAGCTAGTGATGAAATTCCCAGTTCCTTCCCTGCTGAGTTGGGATAACACTGAAGCGTGTATCTGCGCTGTTTCCCTGAGTCCCTCTGACATTATTTCTGGTGCCCACATTAGTGGCTGGCTTGATTAAAAAATGCTCATTGGTTTCTTTCTCTTTCTTGCCTTACTCACTCCCCATCTCCCTCCTTCATTCCCCAAATAAATGATTTGCAACTCAAATCCTTATCTCAGGATCCCCTTCTGGTAGAAGCCAAACCAAGACAAAGTCCTGTTACTCGGGTGATACCTCTAGTCCCCGGCTCACTCCTCATCCTTCCTCAACCTGCAAGTATGTGTCTTTTTTCCATTGAGGAAACAAAAGATCCCCGGGGTAAAGTGTTTAACCATCAGACATGGTAGGACAGATTCAATCTCAGATCCATATCACACCCCAAATCTGCTCTTTCTAGACAGCTCCTGCTCCTGTGCAATTTCTGTTGCCGTTCCCTCCAGCCAGCAAAACACAGTCCTTTGTGTGGCCACCCCTAGCCTCCTGCCTAATCTAGTACTACTTACTCTTTGGATGTTTATGGCCTTGGCTCTGAATGATTTGCCCCATGCCATTCTTCACCACTCACTCCATCCTACTTTGGATACTCCCACCTTTTAGTTTCATAAGCCCTCTGGATTCAATGCTGGCTGCTGTCTTCCTGGCCCTTGACCTTGGCTCACTGAAAAATACTCTTCTGAGTTGGGCTGAGCTTCCTGGTCTTCCTGGCCTGACCTTCTTGGTCTTGATGCTGTCCATGATGGATCATCTTCTGGTAGGTTCATATTATGGCTGTCCCTATAATCCTTTGTCCTTTTGTGCCCTAATAATCCATATCTTTAGCTGGAGCAAAATGCATTTTACTCATTGCTTAAAGAAAGCATATCCCAAAAGTCACACACACCAGGAGAACTTGGACACCACTGCTGGGAATTGGCTAAATGGGAAGATTTTAATTGTTCCCAGGCTTGTCGCATCCACCTAATTTCCTCTAATGAGCCCACACAAAGTAACAAGGAGAGGTGCAGAATTGGACGACAATTCAATGCTTCATAATGCCAGATGAATTGCAGAACCCGCTCCACAGTATCGCATTTGCCGATGTCTGGGAGACAGTCTCCATGGATGCTAATTCAATTTTGCTGAAACATAGAAGGAAATTGTCAGCCAAATTGCTGCCACACTGCTGCGCTGCGCCCAGCCCATGCCCCAGCGCTGCTTCCTGCTGATTCAGCAGCACACAATGCTTCTAGTCTGAGAATGACCAGGGGCTGCGTTCCACCTGGGATGTCTGCTTGCTTTTTCAGGCAAACTTCCCTTTTTAGAACTCCAAATAGAAGACTTTTTTTGCTCATTTTTTCCTTGTCTCCCTTGACTTCTGAATCACTTCTTGGTACATCAATACCAACAAAAATGTGTGATAAGTTTAAAGGAAATGTATTATTCAACCAGTAAATCTTGAATGAGCACCAGCTGTGTGCTAGGTACTATCCTAAGCACTGAGAACAAACACTGAGAAATGAAATGGACAAAAACCCATGCCTTCAAGAGTTTATAATCCTAGTCTGGGCGTGGTGGCTCACGTCTATAACCCTAGCACTCTAGGAGGCTGAGTCGGGTGGATTGCCTGAGCTCAGAGTTTGAGACCAGCCTGAGAAAGAGTGAGGTCCCATCTCTACTAAAAATAGAAAAATTAGTCGGGCATGGTGGCAGGTGCCTGTAGTCCTAGCTACTTGGGAGGCTGAGGCAAGAGGATTGCTTGAGCCCAAAAATTTGAGGTTGCTGTGAGCTATGATGATGCCAAGGCATTCAAACTCAGGGCGACAGAGTGAGATTTTCTTTCGAAAAAAGAAGAAGAAAAAGAAGAAGAAGGAGAAAGAGAAGAAAAGAGTTTATAATCCTGCCCTACTTTGTAAGAATATAAGGGTAAGGTTTATTGGGTCAGTCTCAAGACCTTCTTTGTTTTCTGGAATCTGGATAATGGGGTGTGTGTGAAAACTCAAAGGACCCAGAAAGATTCAGTTGACTCATAGGAAAAAGAGCTGCATTAGAGGAGAGATGAGGGAATAGAAAACAACAGGCATGACTAGATTTGGAGATTTGGGGGAGTTTATAAAACAGAGGAGAGGAATTTTGTGGAGTGGGTTGAGGGGAGACAATGAGAAGAATTTTAAGTTTTGTTCTATCTTATGAATGGAATGCCTCTTGTACTCTGTGATTTTTTTTTTTTTTTGAGACTTCAGTAAATGCAGTCTTAAAATTGGTCTTTTAAAACAAGAATCAGTCAATCAACAAATTTTGTTGAATGCCTACTATATCCCAAATACAAGACAGATGCAGTCTTTACCTTATTTCCGCGTAATTCTGAGGGAAAGATAGACTGAACCCACAACGGATATACATATAGGAGGGATGAGACTTCGTCCAGTGAGACAGGGAAGGCTGGACTGAGCAAATGAGACTTATGTTGAGCCCTGAAGGATTTAGGGTTTTTTTTTTTTTTAGGCAAAGGGAAGGGGTTGGGGGTATGGACAGTTTCAGACAGAGGTGATAGCTTTTAAGAAGGTTTCACAGAATTTTAAAAAAATGCATTTTATTTGCCTAAAGCTGTTGCATCAAAAGAAATAACACCAGGAACTCCTCCACCAGACTCTTTACATCTAGTTTCCAGAGAGTTAATAACATACAGCATTGTCAAATGAGTTCCTATAGCATGGGTAGGAATCTCTCTCACTTCCAGTGTCTGCTGCTAATGCCATTGCTGCCCCTGCTGTCACGAAGGTGAGTTGAGGTAAAACAGGTGTTAGGTGGGGCAGTGGAGTAAAATTGCTTTTCAGACTGGTTGTTTGGCTGTCAGAATCTTGAATAGGGTTCTGATCCGTGGTAGATTCAGGCTATTTACCCAATTCCATGTCAAGTTTTAGGAAACAAAAGTGAACAGAAGACATGGTTCAGTCAAGTCTAAAGGTTTTCCTGATATCTTAACATCCTAAGTTTGCTTCCAGAGCCCACTGGGGAGATCAAACAGACTGAGTTAGGATATTGGCTTTATCCAGTAACAACTGTGTGACTTTCAGCAAGTTGATTCTCCCATATTTAAATTTTCTCATCTGTCAAAATGAGAATTATAACACCTACCTGAAGGACTGTAGTGAGGATTGTGATAACCTGTGTGTCACCAACCAGTTGGACAAGTTGGACTCCGTCAAGGTTGAGAAAGGAGTTTCATTCTTTTCTCCACTGTGTTGACAAGGCCTTGGTGAGCTGACGCTTTCATCAACATCAACAAAAATATGTCACAAGTTTAAAAGAAACATATTATTTTTCTGCCCTCTGGGTAAAATCTTGAGTTGCTTTCATCACTTTACTGGTCATTCTTTCGTAATTAAACATCTGGCAGTCATTTTTACTCACAGACTAGTTTTGTGTCAGTAATTAAAATGCCCACTCTTAAGTAATGGTTAAAACTGTGGGCTTCATTTAATGCTAAAACTTCTTTCAAACAAACCAACTGTGAAAAAAAGGACATTTATGAAATAGTTGGAGAAATTTGAATAGCGACTGAATAGTACATGAAATTAAGGAATTCTTATTAATTGTGTAATGGTAAATATGATGTGTGGATATTCATACTGAATTACTAAAGATGAAATAATGTGGTGTCAGATTTGCTTTTCAGTAACTAATGGTTTGGGGGAAATGGTTTGAGGCATAAGTGAAACAAGAATGGCCATGTTTTATTTTATTATTTTCTATTATTATGTCCTCTACTTTTCAAAGTACTTGCAATCTTCCACAATAAAAGTTTGAAAAGGATTTTAAAATGTCTTCCCCAGGCAACTGCATACAATTGGCAGGTTGTATATTACACAAGACTGGTTGGTATTGTTCATATCAGAGGCATTGTAGCTCTATGTATTGTAACAGCTCTGTGACCAGTGGCAGTGATGTGCTGCTCTAATAGAATATTTTATTATACTGATAGGCAAATTTCTATGGTAATGCCCTGGTTATCTTCCCCTCTCAGTATTTATGTCCTATGTAATCCCCTCTTTGGGGGGAGGGGGCTGGACCTAATGATTTGCTTCTAATGAATAGAATACAGTAAAAATGATAGAATGTCACTTCTAAAATTAGATTGTAAAAGACTTTCTTTCATCTGACACTATCTATGGCTCTTCTCTTTTGCTCATTCTGAGAAAATAAGCTTCCATGTTGTGAATTGGAGAGGCCCACATGGCAAGGAACTAGAAGCATGACCTCTGTCCAATAGCTCTTGAAGGATTGAATCTTTTTAACCATCACTTGACTGAGCTTGGAAATGGATCCTTCCCCATTTAAACCTTCAGATGAGACTCCAGCCCAGACAACAGCTTGACCACAACCCAATAAGAGACTGTGAGCCAGAGGATTCAGCTAAACTGTTCCTGGAATCCTGACCCACAGAAATAGGGACATAATAAATGTTGTTTTAAACCGTCAAGTTTGGGGGAAATATGTAGTAATAGATAACTAATACAGTATATTGTAATAAGCTTCTGACAAATGGAAGTATATTTCTTAGATGGCATATACTTTTTAGTTCAAACAAAGCTATAGTATTGGAATAGGTTAGTTGTAGCCCTGTGTCACCCCTCTCTTATCTCAGGCATAGGGGGCAGTGGTTGGCTTTCCTAGGTCCTTGCCATCTCTCTGATTGGTAGCTAAAGGCCTGAGGGAGCAGAGGGGAGAGAGGTGAAAATAAGACAAGGCCTTTCTTGACTACATTGTCACATTTGGCATTGGCACTATATGCATGGCAGGTGTTTATAGTTCCTCCAGGCTTGGCAGGTGGTCAAATTTGTGTCAGTTCTTTGAGGTGTATTGTGGGTTCTTTGAGACCCCCTCCTAGTAGCTTCTACACTGCACAATCCCCCTATTCTTTAGTTAGAGACTATATTTACAGAGGGATTCTTCAGTTTCCCCCTTATGATGTCTCTCTCAGATCCCATGCTGGTGGTAGGTGTCAGTACCTCCTTCTGCTCCTTTTGAATTGGAAGCCTTTGAGATGTCTCCAACCCAGGTTCCACAGATCTGCATGACTGATGGGAAACTCCTGTATCCTTGGAATGTGGATCACGGACTTAGCATCTGCTTCTCCTCTTACCCTTTCTCCTCACCCCAAGTTCTTGGTAGGCTCTAGCCCCACTCTGGATACTCTATGCATTTTTCAGGTCTGAGTCAGACACCAGTATCCTCTGACTCTGGGGAATTCACAGCACACTAGAGGTATCTCCTTGGAGTTCTTCCAAGGCAAGGCTGTGGTCAGGGGTAATTGTATCTCTTCTTCCCCAGGGGGACCAAGACTCACTTCACACTGGACTATTTGCTCCAAAAAATCCTCTACCCAGTGTGTCCAGCTTTAACTCTTTTGTACCCTTGTGGTAAAAACTGGATCAAGGGTCAGAAAACAATTTTTACCCAGACCCTTTTCAAGTCCAACAACATGCTTTGAAATATCAGGTATTTGAGCATCTCATTTTATTTTTGGCCTGTGGAGCCTCAGCTGAAACAAAGACCCAAAGCATTCCCTTTTAAGATTCTCTATATACATAAAAGAGGAGTATGGTTGTGGTTTACTCGAGAGTGTTTGTTAGTGTTATATTGTGGGAGAGATTGACTGCTGCTGATGGACCCAATCAGTGGTGTCTCTGTAGCCATATCTTTGCTGGGTTACTTTGCAGCACCTTCCAGCAATTGTGATGACTATTGTAATTATTTTGATCTATAGAATGTGGCAGGAGTAACATTATACCTTTTCTGAGCCCAGGGACAAGAAATACTGTATGATTTCAGGCTTTCTGCTGCCCTCTGAACAAACCTGTGGGTAGCTGAGTTAGCCCAGTCGTTCCACATCTGTGAGAAAGCCCAACCAAGATCAGCAGAGCCACTTTGCTGACCAGAGAGACATGTGTGGACTCCACCAAGATCAGCATAGATGATCAGAGCTGCCTGGCTGATTCACTGACTTGCCAGTGGAAATTGTTGTTATCCTATGCCCCTGTAGTTCTGTGGTTGTTCATTATGCAGCTTTTCTGCCACATCCTCCTGGGATAGCTAATGAGGAAGCGATTTTTGACCAGAGGACCCTCTCAAATATCAGATGACAAAGCTGACTGCTAGCTCGGCCTTGTCACCCATACACATCCTTCTGGGAGGAAGACCGTTTTCCTTTCTCTTAGGCACTCTCAACTTCAGCAGAGATAGATTCCTCCTGGGCTTGTCAAAACTTTCCAGAATGCAGTACAGCAAACAGGGGCCTCCTTTGGCAGCTTGTTAGAATAATTGAAATGTGGGTGGAAGCTCATTAAGCTCCCCTTTGTCAACATCCTTCCTTCCAGGGCTGGAGAAGCTGTGAGTTCTGTCACGTTCCATTAGCACTGTGTCTGGGTGGTTTCCACACCTTTCCAGGCAAATCAAACATGCAGGGTCTACATTTATTTCCACTGAGGAAGTGTGTTTATGGAAATGCAAAGACATGTGTATATCCGGCTGTGATGGATGAAGAGAAGATTTAAAAAATGCTTTGGCAGTATAAAGAACTATGCCACTTGATATCACACATATTGAAAATCTAGCATTTGAATTCAGCTCTGGACATCCTCAAGTCCCTTTCTAGTCCTATCTCACACAGACGCTCTACAAAATGCTGTCTTTATAGAAAGGATTCTGTACTCAAAAAATGTTTTGTTCAAATCCTTATTGGGCTGCAAAAATAATAGTAATAATGTTGTTGACGTTTATTGAGCATGTTTCATTTGCCAGGCTCTCTGCTAAGAGTTTTATATAAATAATCTCATTTAATCCTGGTCAGGAAGCGCCCTGAGATCAGAGATGATGCCTATCAGGGTCTGCAATGTGTATGAAGTGCAGAACACAATTCTTGACATTAGACATTCAATACATGTTTAGAAAATGAATGAATGACAATCCTGTGAGGTGCAGGTAACTATTCTCATCTTCAAGAAAAAGAGGCAGCTGCTATAACCGACCCAAGTTCCCATGGCTAGTGAGTGGTGGTAGGAGCTGTTAAGTCAGGAATTTTCTTTTCAAAGACCATTATTTCAGTTAGTCCTTAGGATATCTCTGAGATTCCTGGAAAATGGGGATGCTTATAGTACCTACCTACGGGGCTGTTGGTAAGCACATGAGATTACCTGGGGCAAAATAACAGCACACCTGTTAGTTTTTGTTTAGCTATTTTATTTTTGTTCATGTCTTTGTTTCCTGATAAGGTGTGTGGGGGTAGGAAAAGTAATAGGAAAACATCAGAGGGGGCCTCATGGAACATGGGACCAAACAAAACAACATGGGTTCAAATCTTGATGCTGCCATGGAATTGTTGTGTCACTTGTGTAAAGCCAGGAAGAATCAAGGTTGTTATTCCTACTGTGTAGTGCTCCCGTAGCACTGGGCTAGACTGCAAGGGAAGAACGTGTGGGCCTGGGAACTAAACCAACTCATCATTAAATGCTTTATATCAACAAACACCATATACTTGTTCAGATCAATCAACAACTATTAGTTTAAAAAATTGAATGACATGAAACCTACATCATAGGATTGTTTTCAAGATGCAATTAAGATCATACTCAATGATAACCGAGCACTTGGTAAGTGCTTAATAACAATAGCTAATAATAAGTGATGTTTACTGAGCACACGCTGTAAGCCAGTGCTTTACACACATTATCTTATTGAATGTTCTCATCAACCCTAGGATATACATACTGTTAGTTACCCCATTTTACAGTTGTGGACACTGAGGCACAGAAGCTAAGCAACTTGTTTTTAGACAAACTTCTAGTAGGAAGGCTGGCTTCAGACTGATGCACTTGTAGGGCCACTTTGGTTGAACTGAAACCAAATCCCCCTTCTGTAACTGGCTAGAATTCCTTACTGAGAAGGATTTTGGCAAGGATCAATGTGTTTGTTTAGCAATGTCTGCTGTGAGTGAGGGAAGGATGATAGAGGCGTTGTGCAGCATGAATTACTGACCC
This sequence comes from Loris lydekkerianus, assembly GCA_963574355.1. Classification (NCBI taxonomy): domain Eukaryota; kingdom Metazoa; phylum Chordata; class Mammalia; order Primates; family Lorisidae; genus Loris; species Loris lydekkerianus. The sequence goes on from CAUYPK010006280.1 coordinate 15,579, forward strand.
TGCCCTGTGTAAGTGCCTTGAAGTGTTACCCTAGGAGGGCAGTCACACTCCTCTTTGTCCAAATTTTTGGCTGTGCCTCATTGGTGTCTATACACCATGCACAATTATGTATTTGAACAAAGAAGTGCTGCTGTGTCATTTACCCTTGAACCTCCACCACGTGACCAGAATTTTCCCTAGATCAGTGTTTTTCAACCTTCTAAAATTTCACAGCACACTTGAACTTAAAGTTTCACAGCATACTTAAATTATGTTGATCAACAAAAAGAGTAGGAAACAGAATACACTTACTGTGCTTTTAACTTCTCAAAAATATTTAATTAATGATCTTTAAAACATTTTGCAGCTCACTTAAGATCCTCTCATGGCACATCAGTTGAAAATCAGTGCTCTAGAGGAAATAAAGACTCAGAGAGGTGACTTAACTTGCTCAAAGCTGCACAGCACCTAGTATGGTGTTTGACATCTAGTGGGCAATTGATAAGTCATGTGTTAATTGATAAACTAATAAGTGACAAAGCTGTGTTTGGAGTGTAGGTGTTAGGTTTCAAGGTGAATGCCTATTCTATAGCACAGTTGCTACCTCTGCAGAGGGCCTAGCACTGTGCCAGGTACCACAGGAAATACGGCAGTGAACAGCAGTCTCAGTGCTCAAGGAATCTATAGCAGGGGTGGCGAACAAGTTCGACACAAAGAGCCAAAATTTTAAACTATGAGAGTCAGAGAGCCACACCACGCAGTGACCTGCCAAAACAGACAAACACTCACACAAAAGCCTATAATTTTAACAATAATATATTAAACACATAATATAACATGCTCAGTCAGGTGCTTTTTGTTACCTTGTTGGAGTGATGGGATGATAATCTCAGTGGGATTTCTGGCATCTTTTGTTTTCAGTAATCTTCTGCAAATCAGGTTTGTGTTCAGTTGTAGCCACTCGGAGCAGTTCCTTTACATGAGTGTCAGTCAGAATGGACCGGTGCTTTGATTTCACGTGTTTCCCCCCTGGGGGCGGGACTACGTGCTCAGAGATCTCTCCTCAGAGGTCCCTCCTCAGAAGCAGCATAACAAAATCCAAAGAGGCAAAGAGCCGCATTCATTTTGGCCGGGAGCTGCATGCGGCTCGAGAGCCGCGTGTTCGCCACCCCTGATATAGCATTATATTTACTATGTGCAACTCAGTATACTAAGTATTTAACCATATTGATTTATGTCATCCTCATAACAACTATATGGGATAGCTACTGTTAGTGTCCCTGTTTTATTTCAGGTGAAAAAACTGAGGCATGGAAATGTTGAGCTATCTGCCCATGGCGTACAGTAAACAGTGCTGCCCAATATTAGCACTCAGTAGGGTGGCTTCAGAGCCCACGCTCTTAACTGAAATGCCATATAATTTGATTAATTTTTCCTTTTCTACAGAACTTTACATTCTGCAAGACATTTATACACCCATCATCTCCTATGGATGTGTAGATACGTGAAGTTTTGCCAGTCCGGACACTGAGACTCAGACTCCAAATGTCACAGAGTCAGTTCACAGACAAGGTGGAATTCAAACTCAGATCTTCTGAATTAAGATGTCTATGCTAATTCTCCTAGTGCACGGTTATCTCCTTAAAGGCAAGTAAGAACTCTAAACCCATTAGTTCCACTTCTTGGAGCTATTCTAGGAAAACATTTATCCAAGGGTGCGAGAATATATATAAAAGATAACTTATTAAAGCACTGTTTGTAATGCCAAAAAAAAAAAAAAAAAAGAAAAAAAAGAAATGAGCTAAATGTCAACCAGTAGGGAAATGGTTTGATGTGTTATAATGCAGATGTTGTATGCTGTCTTGTGAGGTGGTGATTATGTAATAGAAAAGTGAAGCCATTAGTTAAAAAATCCTGTAGACATATGGATATTTTCACATTTTCAGTCAATAAGTATTTACTTACTGTGTTGTAAGCACTGGTTTTGAAGCTGGGAATGCTGTGTCGAGTAAGCCAAAGTCCCTTCCCCTATAAAGAGAAATTCAACAAGTAAATAATTAAACACTAGCAGAGTACTGTGAGTGCATTGAACCAAACTAGCCACAGAGGTCAGGTGGGGCGGCTATTTGAAGAAGTGCAGGAGGGGAGGAAGGGGCATTTGAAAAGGAGCATCGTGTCAGAATGTGGAGAAGGGTGTCTGAGATGGAGGGGACAGGAAACTGGAGGTCCCTGGGTGGAAGCAGCTCATGTGGCCTTGGAAGGCTAGTGAGCCTAGAGCATGGCAGTGGAAGAAGAGGGTGGAAAGTGGGGCTGACCCTGGGCCATGCGGAGCCCCAAGGGGAGGCTTCATTCTAAGTGAAACAAAAACGCAGGGCAGTAGTTCAAACCTCATTTTCATATTGCATCTTAGAACAAGTTCTCTGGCTATTCTTAGAAGCCTAGAGGTAGGTTCAAAAGTGAATTTGGTGATGTAGATGAGAGCAGGTGGGGTTTACTCTAGGGCCATCGCCATAGGCACAAGAAGGGGCAGAGTCTGAAATAAGACGTCCTGCTCCACAAGACTTACTGACGTGTCAGATGCAGGATGTAAGGGAAAGAGAGGGGTCAAGGTTCACTCACAGATGTTAGCCTGAGCACAGCGATGAATGTGGGGGCCTTTAGTGAGAGGAAAACACTGGGAAATGGCTTTGGGGAGCAGCTGTAGGGTGAGAGTCAGGAATCCTATTTTGGATTTGTTAAAATTCAAGCTGCTTATTTGGAATACAAAGAAAGATACCAAGTAAGTTCATATGTGAGTGTAACCTTGCAGTTGACCAGAGTGAGACAGGTCAAGTGGAGTGTGCACTTTATCTCCATAAACTTCAGGATCTTCCAAAGAAAAGGTTTTTTTTTTTTTTTTTTTTTTTTTTTAAGAATAGGTTTCTATTTCTTTCATAATTTTTAAAATTCAAAAGATAAAATGTGTACAAGTACAGATACATGGATTTGTGTACAATAGAGAAAGTTTTGGAAACACGAAGACCATACTGTAGTTTCAGTTTTGAAAGTATGTCTGTACTTTTAAAAAAAAAAAAAAGAAGTTATTTCAAGTAAGATTGTGATCTCTGCACATGTCTGTGCTGGTCTCCCACCTGCACCCCAAGTTCTTAGGGTCTTCTTCCCTCACCCATTCTGTCCCTTCTCTCCTGGCTGCCATAAGCCACCACACTCAGGGATTAATAACAGGCTGTTCACAAGAAAGATGTATCATCATTTATTGGTTAATACATTCAAAGAAAATTCTCCTTTCCCTTTGACAGTAAAAACCATATTCTCAACTTTGGAGTCTTAACACATTCAGTTTGTGGAGCCATAGAACTGAAGGGGCCTGGAGATTTTGTAGTCTGTGTCTCTCTTGTTACCCATGAGGAACCCAAGGCTTTGCCAGAGAAAGTGATTAATTGTTGAGATCCCAGGAGTTGTAGTAGGGTGGTAGCAAAGTGTAATGGAGCAAGGTGGCACTCTGCCGTTTCTATCTGTGTCAGAGCAGATCCTGAAGAAGCTGATGCCAAGATGGGATTAGAAATGCCAGAGATGAAACAGAGGGAAGCTTCTCCCCATGAAGGAGAGCAGGGTTTGTGGGGTACATGTGACAATGGGCTGAAGAGCCATCAGACTGCAATGTAGACCTGATAACCATGGAAAGAAAGAAGCAGGGGAGTCAGACATGGGGCGTCCCCAAGCCTGTGAAAGGAGTCCCACATCAGGCAGAAATGGCCCAGCTGCAGCACCTACTGCATGCTCAGGTGAGGTAGCAGCAACCAGGACCAAAGCTGTGGCCAGTGGAAGTTCTCTGGGCTGGAGGTCTGAGGCCACCACATCTAGTTCCTGCTTCCTGTACCCAACTTTCCTCTGCTGCTCCCTGCACTGTGGACATTTTCTTCCCGGTCCCCTCCACTGCAGGTGCCTCAGGCTCTGGCCAAGTTACTCTCCGGCTGCTCCTCAGAACTACCAGCTTTTGCACCATGCTTTGAAGGCCCTCCTAGAAAACCCCTACTCAGGGGGTGAAAATACATGGGAAAGTATTTTTCCCACTACAGAAGTCATCCAATATATTCATGGCACTTGCCTTCAGGATGTTTAAAGTCATGTGCTTGTTCTAAAAATGTTCAGCTGAACTAAATGTGATTCCATAGCTCTGTGTATCCATCATCCACACGTATCTATCCATCCATCCATTTGTCCATCCATCCATCTGTGTCTCCATCTCTATGCCTCTACCTTTCTTTTTCTTCAACCCTACCCCTGTGTGGGCATCTTACCCTTGCACATAGTGTTGAAACTAAACTCCTATGTCTTAGGACACCATTTTCTCCACATTTCCGCTATTGTCACAAACATGGCACTAGAGGAATTTTTAAAACCTAGTATCTGTGTTGAGGGTGTGAGCAAACAGTCTCATACTTTGTTAGTGACAGTATAAATTGGCATAATATTTATAAAGGGAGAAAGGCAAACTCCATACATTTTAAAACAGGCAAAACTTTTTGGTATAATAATTTCTACTTCTAGGAAATGATACTAGAAATACATTAACACAAATAAACTAATAGTTGTTTCCAGCAATATTCATGATGTTGAAAGAAAAAAAATACATTTCCTTCATTGTGAGAAATGATAAATTATAGCCTACTCATTCAGTAGAATACTGGGTAGCCATTGATAGAAACGAAATACTAATATAGAAAAATGCCGAAAAAACGTTGAATAAGAAAAGTTGCTGAACTATGTTTAGTATAATTCCATTTTTGGTATAAAAAATCACATATATATGTACATAGATAGATAGATATTTTAGGTTACAGAAAGAATCTGAGCAACATGTACCAAACCGTTAATAGTATTTGTCTAGAGGCAATGTGTGTGTGCAGGTGTGTGTATGCAAGAAGGGGGAAGAGAATTGGCAGCGTCCAGGAATTTTACAAGGAACTTTTAATTTTGTATATTTTATGGATGTTTAATTTTTTCCAACAAATATATATGACCCTGGTAACATTTTGTAAAGATTAAACTTAAAATCTTAAAAATCTTAAAAAAACCTAATCTTAAAAATCACAACCAGGATATGAACATTAATAGAGTTAAGAGACAGAACATTTCCACAACCACAAACATGCCTCAGGCCTTAATTTTAATCCACACCTACTTCCCTCTCACATCTCCCCTCTTCCTTCATGCCTGGCAACCAGTGATCTGTTTTCCATTTCTTTCTTTCTTTTTTTTTGAGACAGAGTCTCAAGCTGTTGCCCTGGGTAGAGTGCTGTGACATTACAGCTCACAGCAACCTCAAACTCTTGGGCTTAAGCCATACTCTTGCTTCAACCTCCCAAGTAGTTGGGACTACAGGCACCCACCACAATGCCACGCTCTTTTTTTTTTTTTTTTTTTTTTTTTGGTTGCAGTTGTCATTGTTGTTCGGCAGGCCCAGGCTGGATTCAAACCTGCTAGCTCTGGTGTATGTGGCTCGGTGCCCTAGCCTCTTGAGCTACAGGCACTGAGCCTGTTCTCCATTTCTATAATTGCATCTTTCAAGAATATGTAAATAAAATCATGCTGTATCTAACCTTTTGGGGATTAGTTCTTTGGGGGAGGGTTTTTTTTTGTTGTTGTTTGTTTGTTTGTTTTTCACTCAGTATAATTCTCTGGAGAGTCATGCAGGCTGTCCATGTACCTTTTTCTGTTCTTTTTATTGCTGAGTGGTATTCCATGGTATGGCTAGATCACAGAATATGTAAAGCATTGTTGGCCATCTGTGTTGATTCTGTTTTTGGGCTCTTATGAATAAAATTGCTTTAAATATTCATGTGCAGGTTTTTGTGTGAATATATTTTCATCTCTCTGGGTTGTGTGTCTAGGAGTGCAATTGTTGTGTCCCATGGAAGTTGCATGTGTAGTTATTTATTTATTCATCTATCCATCTATTGATTTTTTGCGACAGAGTCTTACTCTGTTACCCCAGACTAGAGTGCCCTGCTGTCATAGCTTAATAGCAACCTCAAACTCTTGGGGTCAAGCTATCCTCTGGCCTTAGCCTTCCGAGTAGCTGGGACTACAGGCACCAGCCACAATACTCAGATGGCTAGTTATTTTTTTTTTTTTTTTAGTAGCGATAGGGTCTCACTCTTGCTCAGCCCGGGCCTGAACTTCTGAGCTCAGGGGATCAACCTACCTTGGCCTCCTGGAGTGCTAGAATTACTGGCGTGAGCCACCAGGCCTGCCTGCATCTGTAGTTTTTAAATAAACTGCCAAACTATTTTCCAGAGTGATTTTACCATTTTATATTCTCACTGTGTATGAAAGATCTAGCTTCTCTGAATCTTCACCAGCATTTGGTATTATGGTTTGTTTGTTTTTGATTTTAGCCATTCTGAGAGGTATTTAGTAACATCTGGTTGTTTTAACTCAAATTCCTTAATAGTTAATGATGTTGAACATTTTTGAGCCTCTTTTCTTTTTTTTTTAATTTTTGGAGATTCATTGAGGGTACAATAAGCCAGGTTACACTGATTGCATTTATTAGATAAAGTCCATCTTGCAATCGTGTCTTGCCCCCAAAAGGTATGGCACACACCAAGAACCCACCTCCCTCCCTCCTTCCCTCTCTCTGCTCTTCCTTTCCCCATCCCTCCCTCCTTCTTTATCTCTCTGCTCTCCCCTTCCCCCACCCCCATCATGACCTTAATTGTCAGTAATTGTCCTCATATCAAAATTGAGTGCATAGGATTCATGCTTCTCTATTCTTGTGATGTTTTACTAAGAATAGTGTCTTCCACTTCCATCCAGGTTAATATGAAGGATGTAAAGTCTCCATTTTTTTTAATGGCTGAACAGTAGTCCATGGTATACATATACCATAGCTTGTTAATCCATTCCTGGGTTGGTGGGCATTTAGGCTGTTTCCATATTGTGGCGATTGTAAATTGAGCTGCAATGAACAGTCTAGTACAAGTGTCCTTATGATAAAAGGATTTTTTTCCTTCTGAGTAGATGCCCAGTAATGGGATTGCAGGATCAAATGGGAGGTCTAGCTTGAGTGCTTTGAGGTTTCTCCATACTTCCTTCCAAAAAGGTTGTACTAGTTTGCAGTCCCACCAGCAGTGTGCAAGTGTTCCCTTCTCTCCACATCCATGCCAGCATCTGCAGTTTTGAGATTTTGTAATGTGGGCCATTCTCACTGGGGTTAGATGGTAGCTCAGGGTGGTTTTGATTTGCATTTCTCTAATATATAGGGATGATGAACATTTTTTCATATGTTTGTTAGCCATTCATCTGTCTTCTTTAGAGAAGGTTCTATTCATGTCTCTTGCCCAATGATAGATAGAATTGTTGGCTTTTTTCATGTGGATTAATTTGAGTTCTCATGAGGTCTTACTCTGGCTCAGGCTGGTCTGGAACTTGTGAGCTCAGCAATCCACCTGCCTCAGTCTCCCAGAGTGCTAGGATTAGAGTTGTGAGCCATCGTGCCCGTCCTGATTCTATTTGTTTTAACATCAGACGTTATTACTTTTGTTTTGCTCAGATTCTTTAATTTTTTAATTTTTTATTTTTTTTATTGTTGGGGAATCATTGAGGGCACAATGAGCCAGGTTACACTGGTTGCGTTTGCTGCATGAAGTCCCTCTATTAATAGTGTCCTGCCCCCAAGAGGTGTGTCACACACCATGGCCCCACACCTCCTTCCCTCCTTCCTTCTCTCTCCTCCCTCATTTCTCTCCCCCACCAAGTACTAGCATCAATTGCCCTCATATCAAAATTGAGTACATTGGATTCTTGCTTCTCCATTCTTGTGTTGCTTTAACTAAGAAGACTGTATTTCAACTCCATCCAAGTTAATACAAAAGATGTAATGACACCATCCTTTTTAGTGGCTGTATAGTATTCCATGGTATACATATACCACAGCTTGTTAATCTATTTCTGGGTTGGTGGGCATTTAGGTTATTTCCACAATTGTGGCAATTACAAATTGAGCTGCAATAAACAGTCTAGGCAAATGTCTTTATGATAAAATAACTTTTTTTCCTTCTGTGTAGATGTCCAGTAATGGGATTGCAGGATCAAACAGGAGTTATTTACATATTATGAATTGGATAAAAGCTTGATAACTAGAATCTACTGGGAAATCAAATTAAGCAACAACAAAAGCCAACAATCCCTTACATCAATGGGCAAGTGAGATGACTAGGACCTTCTCTAAAGAAGACAGACAAATGGCTAACAAGCATATGAAAAAATGCTCATTGTCCCTAATCATCAGAGAAATGCAAATCAAAACCATACTGAGATATCATCTAACCCCAGTGAGAATGGCCCACATCACAAAGACTCAAAGCTGCAGATGCTGGTGTAGTTGTGGAGAGAAGGGAACACTTTTATACTGCTGGTGGGACTGTAAACTAATACAACCCTTTTGGAAGGAAGTATGGAAAATTCCCCCAAATCCTCTGGCCTGTCTGAGATTTCCCTCTTTATTGCTGCATCACAAGTTTTAGTATTTCTTTTAAATAGGTCTGTGATACCAAATTCTAGTTTTAGTTTTCTGTTTCTTGTTCTTTTTTTGTTGTGTTGGTTTTTTGTTTTTTTGTTTTTTTCCTTTACATTAGTTATGGAAAAATGCTTTCAGTGGGTATGAATATAAGATTTAATTTTAAAAAAGAAAATTAAACAAATAATTCTATTTCCTTTTGAATTCTGTTGTAACTTATGGTAGGTCTCCCATTTGAGGGTTATCTAATTTTTATTTTATGATTTGTAATGTTCCTTTTTTCTTTTCTTTTTTTTTGTTTGTTTCACTATGATGTGTACTGACTTTATGTAAGAGTGTCTGTGTTACATGTGTGTGCATGTGTGTATGCACATATGTAGTTAATGTTGATGGAGATTTGTTGAGTTACTTGTATCTGTTGGGCAATATCATTCATCATTTTTAGATTTTTTTTAGCTATTATCTCTTCAAATATTGCCTCTTTCCTCCTAATTCTTTCTTCTCCTTCTGATATTAACTATATATTATACATTCCTCTATGACTTCTATCATATGTTTTGGATTTTTGTTTCACTGTAATTTATTCTAAGTATTTTTCTGACTTATCTTCGTACTAATGCTCCATGTAAATATTCTGACTCGCTTCCAGTTCATTAATTCTCTCTTCAGGTCTGTTAATCTGTTATTCAACACATACAAAATTCTTGATTTTATTTTTTCTGTTCTAGTTATTGTATTTTGTTTGTTTTGTGTACAGTATGCTATGTTTTTGTTATTTGTTCCATGAATATATTTTTAAGTCTTTCTTTTAATGCACTGAAGAAAACATAATTATTTTAAACCCTGATACTTTCAACATTGCTCAGATATTTGTGATCTGTTCTACTGCTTCTCATTTTTTTGTCTTATTTTATTATGTACTTCCTATATTCCCATAAGGCCACTAAAAACTACAGCTTAGTTTCACAGTAGTTGGTTTACAAGAAGCAATGCCCTAAAGAGAAAAATATCACTTTTAGTGCTGAACTGTTCTTGATTCTTACTTTTCTTGATTCTTTCAATCCCATCTCACTATATCTTTGTCTGGTAATTTCTTATTGTGTTGTTAACTATTTTATGCCCTTAGGAACATATTTTTTAAAGTTCTTCTAACTCTTTTAATTTCCCTCAGCAGGAAAGTTGGTAGTAATTCTCTAACTCATTTTTCCTGGAGTAGAAGTCATCAGATGGCCTCATTCCTTTAACTTTTTCTTTTTTTGAGACAGAGTCTCACTATGTCACCCTTGGTAGAGTGCTGTGGCATCACAGCTCACAGCAATCTCCAACTCTCGGGCTTAAGCGACTCTCTTGTCTCAGCCTCCCAAGTAGCTGAGACTACAGGTGCCTGTCACAGCATTCAGCTGGTTTTTGGTTGCAGAGGTCATTGTTGGTTGGCAGGCCCAGCCTGGGCTCAAACCTGTCAGCCTCAGTGTATGTGGCTACCACCCTACTCACTGAGCTATGGGTGCTGAGCCCCTTTAACTTTTAAAAATTGTTTTGTCACATTGGTTTGTATTCCTAAAAATATGCTGCTTATTCTTCCATATTTGGGGTCCATATTATTTTTATATTGCACACCATTTTTGTGTCGCACAAACTATATTATTTCATCACCCAACATTTTCACTGAGTGTAGCAATTTATGAACTTTATTGATATATGTAAATTTTCCATTTACAGATACTTGGAAATCACTGAATTAATAGAAAAGAACAATGAAATACCATAAGTGTCAAACTATTTAAAGACTTGGAAGGTAATTTTTTCTGTAGCCTTTTTAAAAATAAAAAACAATGTATCTTTCACAATAGATAAAATACAGACTTGCATATAAAGAATCCATTAATTTTCTCACCAAAAATATAAATAAGAATGTTTTGCTGTAATCACTTCCTTTCTTTTACGTGTATGTATATATTTAAAATTTTTAGTCAAAGTCTGTCCTATAAAGCCATTGCATAAGGGATCTATTTATAATGTTTTCAAAATCATTATAAAGTGGTTAGTTTACTATTTACTATTTAACAATGAATCTCTTAATTTACACATATAATGGATAGTGTATATGATGCTAAAATTTCACATTGTGTATGCTTCACTATATCTAAAAAGTAACACTAAAACATTTTTTATTAAAATATGATTAATACTGATTTAAAATGTAAAGATTTATAGTTACACTGACTCAGATATAGAAAAGTAAGTTTTAAAATACATTCCTTTAGGACAATTCACTATAATTCACTTTGCTCATTAGTTGTTATCTTCACTTATAAATGAGAAAATTATATAATAATTTTCCTGTTGACATTTACCTTTATAAAAAGCTGTGCTGTCTCATTCATGAACTTCTTTTAATGAATACCTTCTTTAATCACCAGCTATCCTCTCTTAGTTTCAAGACCAAAGACTTCATCAGAAATCACCAGCACAGGGCAGGTGCAGTGGCTCATGCCTGCAATCCTAGCACGCTGAGAGGCCAAGGCAGGAGGATCGCTTGAATTCAGGAATTTGAGAATAGCCAGAGCAAGAGAGAGACCTCATCTCTATTAAAAAATAGACAAATTAGTGAGGTGCTGTGGCAGGCAGCTGTAGTCTCCACTACTTGGGAGGCTGAGGCAAGAGGATTGCTTGAGCCCAGGAGTCTGAGGATGCTGTGAGTTATGATGACGCCACGGCACCCTAACCGAGGGCAACAGAGTGAGACTCTGTCTCAAAAAAAATAAATAAATAAAAATAAATAAATAAATAAATCATAGCCACAGTCTCAAATTTATGCTCTGAGTCACAGTGAGGACTAGGTAAAAGGCCTTTACATTTTTAGCTATTTCCTTCATTTAAATAAATATTTTAACTATAAACTATTTCAGACATACCGAGTAGTACAGACATTAATAATAATGTAACAAGCCCCAATGCATCCTTCAACATATGTTATTAATACTTCATAATATTTGCTTCAGATATTTGTAAAGTACAAATGTAGCAAATAAAAATGAACAAAATGCTAGCAATACTGCCTCTTCTCTCCCTAGAAGAATCACCACAAACACTATGAAACCTTCTCATTCATATTTTTCATATTTAAATATATATGTACGTATCTTTAAACACTTAACTATTGTTTCATGTGTTTTATTTACCTAAATGTTACTATACCATATCATTCCACAACTTACGTTTTTCCACTCAGCATTATACTTGGCAGTGTATCCATTTTGATACATACAGATCTAATTTATTAATTAATTAATAATGTTCAGTATTCATTCAGTTATGGTTATTTTCTCCATTTTTTAATTCTTAATTACATTTTCCTCAATTTTTACTAACAAAATGCTGCAATGGTATTTGGATGATGCCTCCTTGTTTGATAATTGAGCCAGGATATATATTTACTTATAAGGTATACACATCTTCAACTCCATAGATATGCTCTCCGAAGTGGATGTTCCTGTATTCCTAAGGCTTCATATGACAAGTTTTTAACCTTTGCCAATCTGCTGGTTATGCACTGCCCCATTTAAATTTATTTTTTATTTCAATAGATGTAGAGGGTACAGCTTGAATTCTGTTGCATGTATATATTGTATAGTGGCGATGTCTGGGCTTTTGTTGTACCTATCACCTAATTAGTGTACATTGTCAACTACAAGTAATTTTTCATCCCTTACTTCCTCCCCTCCTCATTTTAGTCTCTGGAGTCCATTATACTACTCAGTGTGTCTTTGCATAGCCATAGCTTATTTCCTTTTTATAAACGAGAATATGCAGCATTTATTCTTCTGTTCCTGAATTACTTCACTTAGGATAATGGCCTTGAGTTCCATTCAAGTTGCTGCAAAAGACATTGTTTTATTTTTTCATTTGGTTGTCATTCATGAAGTTTGAATTAAACTTCTGTGACTAAAGGCAGCTTTGGGAATTGAGAAATGTCGATGATTGCTACAAATTCTGAGGTGCAATCAAATACCAAGGAGGTAGAGGTAGCAAATATGAACCACTCTGAACTGGAGTTGGCCAATTTAAAAAGTTTCAGGAATGTTGAAAAATGACAAGATGTATGAATACCCGTCAGTCTCCTGGTATTTTTTTTCACTCTGATTCTTGCCCCCAGGAAAATATCAAGTAACTTTTGATAGAGGAATTGCTTCCTTTTGATGATTTCCTACTATAGTAGTTTGAATTAAGTGATTGTTGTCACCTCTAACATGTCTGGATTTCTGTTTTGACATTTTAATTATCTCCAGTTTATATATGACTCTCTTTGTGGGGAATGTTATTTCTATTTAGCAAATACACAGATTTCAATGTTTCTTCTTCCCCTTTCCCAAAGGTCATATCTGAGACAATGAGAAACTGACTGTGGCATCAAGGTGAATGGTTTGAGAACCATACCCAGTGGTTTTCATTGAAAGGTCCCCTGGTTTGTTTCCGAATATTGTTTCCACAGAAGCTACTAGCTGTTTCTGCCCTGTGTTTAGACATGGATCAATACCTGCTTTGGATTTTCCTGATCCCTGCTATAATTTCTGGTATAAAGTTCATCCTTAGGTAGGGTAATGCAATACCTCCTGATTTGTTTTTATTTCTGAGTAATGTATTGGCTATTGGAGTTTTTTTTTTTTTTTTTTTTCCTGATTCCATATAAATCAAAGGAGTATTTCTTTTTATTTTATTTTATTTTTTGCAGTTTTTGGCCGGGGCTGGGTTTTGAACCCACAAACTCTGGCATATGGGGCTGGCGCCCTACTCCTTTGAGCCACAGGTGCTGCCCAGGAGTATTTCTTTTCTTTTCTTTCTTTCTTCTTCTTCTTTTTTTCTTTCTTTTTTTTTTTTTTGTTGCCGTTTTTGGCGGGAGCTGGGTTTGAACCTGCCACCTCTGGTATATGGGGCTGGCGTCCTACTCCTTAAGCCACAGGTGGCACCCCAAAGGAGTGTTTTTTGAATCTCTTTAAAGTATGATAATAATGCTTTAATAGGGATTGTATTAAATCTGTAAATTGCTTTGGGTAGTATGGACATTTTAACAATGTTGAGTCTTCCCAACCATGAGTATAGTATGTTTTTCCATTTGTTAATATCTTCCGCTATCTCTTTTCTCAGAGTTTTATAATTCTGTTTATAGAGATCTTTCACATCCTTTGTTAGGTAAATTCCCAGGTATTTCATCTTCTTTGGCACTACTGTAAAAGGAATAGAGTACCAGACTTCAGGCTATACTATAAATCTATAGTGATCAAAACAGCTTGGCACTGGCACAAAAATAGAAAGGTAGATTTATGGAACAGAATAGAGAAGCAAGAGATGAACCCAGCCACCTATTGTCATTTGATCTTTTAAGCCTATCAAAAAAATTAATTGGGGGAAAGACTCCCTATTTAACAAATGGTGCTGGGTGAACTGGCTGATGACCTGTAGAAGAATGAAACTGGACCCTCATCTCTCACCATTAACAAAAATTGATTCTTACTGGATAAAAGATTTAAACTTAAGACATGAAACTATAAAAATACTAATAGAAAGTTCAGGGGAAAATGCTTGAAGAAATTGGCCTGGGAGAATATTTTATGAGAAGGACCCCTTGGGCAATTGAAGCAATACCAAAAATATGTTACTGGTATCTAATCAAACTAAAAAGCTTCTGCACAGCCAAGAGCACAGTAAGTAAAACAAACAGACAGCCTTCTGAGTGGGAGAAGATTTTTGCAGGTTCTACTTCTGACAAAGGTCTGATAACTGGAATCTGCAGAGAACTCAAACCAATCAACAAGAAAAGAACAAATAACCCCATTTCTATGTAGGCAAGAGACTTGAACAGAAACTTCTCTGAAGAAGACAGGTGTATGGCCTACAAACACATGAAAAAATGCTCATCATCTTTAATCATAAGAGAAATGCAAATCAAAACCCCTTTAAGATATTATCCAGTAAGATTAGCCTACATCACAAAATCCCAAAATTACAGATGTTGGCATGGATGTAGAGAAAAGGGAACACTTCTATACTGCTGGCGGGAATGCAAGCTAATACAGCCCTTTTGGAAAGAAGTTTGGAGAACAGGGAGGGGGGAGGTTTTCTGGAGGGAGGGTAATGTGTGGGGCCACATCTACAGTGCATCTTAGAATGGGTACAGGCGAAACTTACTAAATGCAGAATACAAATGCCTACATACAGTAACTAAGAAAATGCCATGGAGGCTACGCTGAACAGTTTGATGAGAATATTTCAGATTGTATATGAAACCTGCACATTGTACCCCTTGATTGCACTAATGTACACAGCTATGATTTAACAATAAAAATAAATTAAAAAAAATAAAAATAAATAAAAAATAAACTAAAAGTAGACCTACCATTTGATTCTGCAATTATTCTACTAGGTATATACCCAGATTATCTAAAATCATTTTACAACAAAGATGTTTGCACCAGAATGTCTATTGCAGCCCAATTCATAATTGCCAACTCATGGAAGCAGCTCAAGGGCCCATCGACCCATGAATGGATTAACAAATTGTGGTATATGTACACCATGGAATACAATGCAGCCATAAAAAGATGGAGATGTCACATCTTTTATGTATACCTGGATAGAGCTGGAACATATTCTTCTTAGTAAAGTATCTCAAGAATGGGAAAAAAAAAAGTATCCAATAGTACTCAATACCACTGTGAAATCAACATATAAAAACACATTCATATGAATAATAAAACATAACTATAGTCAAGAAATAAGGAGGGAGCAGAAGGGAGAGAGGAGGGGATGGGGAAGGCTGAGAGGAGGGAGGGTATTTGGTGGGTCCTCACCTAATGTGCATAAGTAGGTATCTGGTACACGTCAAAACTATTAAGTATAGAGTATAAATGTCTTGCCACAGCAATTAAGTAATTGAGGAGTGGTTATGTTAATCAGTTTGATGTAAGCATTCCGCATTGTATATCAAATCATCACATTGTACCCCATAAATGCATTGTTGTACACAGTCATGATTTAATAAAGAAAAAAAAAATAATAAAGTTCATCCTTACCCCAATCTTTGATCCTTTGCTATTGACTTCACAGAGCTCACATACTGCTCACTTAGGGCATATGGAAATTTATTTATAAAGTGACATCTTTTGCCTGAATACTCTGTTACCATTTGTCCTCTTCCAAAGCAGCCCAATTTTGACCTTAGAAATGGATCCTTGGGCAGCCACAGAATTAAATATTGGAAATGAATTATAGGCCACTAATAGTTTAGGTTCCATCTTTAACCTAGCTGGGGTTTCCACCTTTCTCTCCCAACTGCTTGGCTTTTGAAAATGAAAATCTGTTTTTCACTATTCTTATTTCTAAAAATTGGTTTTGTGAAACTCTTTTAGGTTTCAAAATGTGAACAATGATTCTTTCTTCTGCTTTTTAGATACAGTATGGGGCTCACTGAGGAGTGGAGCAATCTGGTTGCATAAACTAAAAATTCAAGGAAAAGCATATTAATATATTTCAAAATATTATCTTTGTATAGAGATTGTGACTATAAATTTTCTTATTAAACTCATAACTTTCTATTAAACTATAAAAGTAAAATATACTAATAAATAAATAATGTAATAAAGAAGATAAAAGCACTAATTTATATATATATTTTATACTTAAATTCTTTAAGTTGTTTTTTCAGTTAGTTTAGTTTTAGAGATAATACCCCAATTAATATTGAAGTTGAAACCTCTATATTACTTAAAGAAATCATGTTTTGTTTCAGTTACTAAAATGCCAGCTTCCTCAGTAGTTTGGTTTGATTTTCTTTAAGCACGTATTCATCTTGGCTATATATTGTTTTTCAGCCACAAGGCAAAATATAAGTAACCTTCCATGGAATACAGAACATAGCAAGTTATTTAATATTGTGCCTCCATTTTATCATTGTAAACTATGAAATTAACAACATGCTCATCCTAGTATGCTTAGGAAGGTTAAATGAGAAAATGTAGGTATCAAGATCATAGCACAGTAGATATTCAATATGTTAAGGATTCTGTCCCACATTTTTAGTTTTCTATTCAGTTGTTTTTTTTTTTTCTGGGTTGCATAAAGAAAGGTCCAATTCCAGTGCCCTTTTTTTCTTGTTTAATGTAATAAGTGATCTCTTTGTTCTCTTATAAGCAAAATGATAAAGCTCCTGTTCGTTTTGTTTCTTAATTCTTGTAGAATACATTGGTCTAGGTCTCAGATTTAATAGGTATTCACTCCACAGTTTGTGGAGGAATTCTTTAAAAACAATTTCAAACAAAAATGACTTTACTTTTAGCACCAATAAATTTCTTCTTATATTTCTGGATGGTTTAAATACTGAAAAAAAGCAGTGGAGGATTTTATTTTAAGCGATATTTTACATTTGTTGAAAAGAAGAATTACGTAAGGAGAGAACCATATCTAAAGTCACAGGGCCCATATTTCCAAGTACACAAAATATTTAAAACCATTGTGAGTTGTCAGGAAAGTTACTTTCACCTAATGTTCGTGGATTTCCTAAAAAATGAAACAATGTGTGAAATCTTCCAAACATTACATAAATTTGTAGGCAAATACTTCATTACATCTGATGTTAGGAAATCTCATAGGAATAATTTCTATTGGGCGAATCAGGGTAGTAGAATCTAAGCTAATAGTGTCAAAATCACATGTATAGCTGGGGCAAGTAAGGAGCCTCCAGATACCTATTTTGCCCCATAAGTAGAGAAGTACAAAGAAATGAAAAACAAATATCTCAAATCTGTATAATCTTCCCACTTCACTTGAATTTCTTCCAATTTAACACTGTCCTCTAAGTTTAAGCATTTCTCCTAGAAAGACCACTCTCAAAATGGCAACATCTAATTGAGAGAAATAACATATAGCATTGTCTGCTAGTAATCTACTTTCTATGAGTAGGTTTGGACTGATTCCCAGGCCCACCTCCCTCAGAATTTCATATGGTTAAAGTGAAACTTGGCCAAAGAATCTGTATAATACAACAAGCATCCCCATTGGGTCTTCTGTGGTTGGTCTGGGAAGTCAGGGATGCTGCACAAAGCTAATAAACAGCTGCAGGAAACTTTGAATTGGAAAGTGATTATAAAATAGGAGATAGGAACTTTAAGAGCATATCAGTTTGGGCCACGGTAGGCTTCTGATGAAATCCCTCTTAAAGTGTGTGGCCATCCCTTAAAGTGTCTGAAGCTAAAATCACTATCAAGTACAGCATGTTAACAAGGTAGATTCCAAAAATATGATTGAATTTAAATTTCACAACCATGTACTTTTGAAATACAACAATCCATTGTAATTTTGAACCTGAATTTGTCGATAATCATTTTTAATTATTGTATTTTAATTTTTAACAGCAATGTGGAAAGACCTATTCAAAAAAAATATCACTTCAGGTTTTTCATGGCACTAGGAACTAGAGTGCATTTACTTTTAATGAGGTTAATCTATCCCTCTTATGTAAAGCCATTTGATAAGAATGGTTTACAACACTACACACACACACACACACAAATACACACATACACATTTTTAGGTTTTAGTTTTTGTTAATATTAAAATGCTGCATATAATTTTAATACTTATGGTTAAAATGGAAATTTGGCACCTCAGTATGCTCCATTTAAATTGAACTTTGTGATACATTATTTAATACATAAATAACAAATAGGTTTGAGGATGTAAAGCCTTATTTTAGAAACACCTTATAGGCTCACTATTTAAAACATGCTCTAGGTAGCAGTAAGATTGATGTCACATTTTAAAGCCCCTTTATACCTATTTTTCAAACTATTTACAAAGATTAAAACTTGTATAACTGAGATAGGAAATATCTGAGTCTACAAACTGTCATTTTATAGACAATTTGTCTTTGTGTTCATGTATTTATAATTGACCATAAAATACATTCAAAACTGGCCTCCACAGGCGGGAAATCATTACAAAGAAATGCCATTCAATAAGGTGTTGCCGCGTTCCTTAGTTCAATTTCAGTTGGAACCTTTTTGAAACTAAACAACAGACCTTGTTAGCCAGGTGTTCCAGTTGGATTTTAATAGCATTTAGTGTGTTTTCTCTAGGATAAAAACGAAAGCTTTGTAACAATAAAAGAAAACTTAGTGTTCATACGGTGTGGATGTAAAGCAGGGGAGGGCCTTTCTGCAAAAGGCCACATAGTAAATCTTTTCAGATTTGCAGACCACATACATTCTCTGTCACAACTACTTTGGCACTGTATCCTGAAATCAGCCATAGACAGTACCTAAACAAATGGGTATGGCTGTAGTCTATTCACACTTTATTTATAAAAACAGGCAAATTGCCAATCCCTGATTTATAAAACATAGAATACAAGTACTCAAGAGAAAAATAATTCTATTTTTTTAACAAGATTTTTTAATACAATGTACTAAAAATAATTCTATTTTTCATATAGAAGCTGAAGACTGAGCCAGGAGTGTAAATTCTACATCTGAGACCCTGAGTTAATTCATATGAATTTTGTGATGACAACAAGTAAATACCACTTACCTTTCTTTTCTGTTACTTCATCATCCTTTAAGCACAGGGCTTATTATAATCAAAAGAATTGTGTGTTCGTTATTAAATAATTAAAATCACAAAATCTTTAAAAATGTCAATCATTTCCACAAAGAATAACCTTTGGTCCAAAATAATAAAAATGCCCTAACATTCCATGGTAGAAAGAGTATCAAAGAAAAAAATAGCATTATTACTGCAAAGAAAGCCCTAAGATTGACAATGGTCAAGGATTCTTTTCCTATTTTCAATGGAGAGATGTAGGAAAAATATTTATTCAGAGTTAAGCATATGAAAGAACTGGCACAAAATCTAGCTTCGTGCTTGATAACATTAAACTTATCTAAGTAAAAACCATTGTTCATTTTACTGTGCTCCTGAGAAAGATGAAAAAATCCAATTTTCTGATTTGGTCAATAGCTTATGTATAATGTGCACATCCTTATGGTCATTTTTCCCCAATATCAATGTTTGTTTTCCTTTTTGGGGACATGCACATTTTCTTGTCCTTTGGCAGATCTGTAAGACCAAGTGGTTGCACTCGGGACAATGAAATATGGACAAAAGTGATATTTCTAAGATTGGTTTTAAAAACTTCTGCAGAAATGTCCGTGCTCTTTTTTCTTTAGTATATTAACTGACCACACAGAGAAGATAGTGAGAGTGACTTTAACATAAAATTACATGAGTAAGGAGACTACTTGCCGGAAATAAAATTGAGAGGAAAGTGTGGAGATTTATCATAGCCCCCTATGCCACACATGAACTGCCACCCCCATTAACAACACCCCCTAGTGGATTGGTACATTTGTTATAACTGATGAATCTACACTGATACATCATTACCACCCAGAGTCCACAGTTTACAGTAAGGGCTCACTCTTGGTGGTGTGTGGTTCTATGTGTTTGGACAAATATATAATGAAATTTATCTACAATTTTATTAGCACATGGAGAATTATCCTTGCCCTAAAAGTTCTATGTAGTCTGCGTATTCATTATCTTCCCCAATCCTCTGGAAATCACTGATCTTTTTACTGTCTCAATAGTTTTTTTCTTCCCCCCCCCCCCCAGAATGTCTTCTATTTGGAAATGTACTGTATGTAGTATTTTCAGATTGGCTTGTTTACTTAGTAATATGCATTTGAGGTCCCTCTATGTCTTTTCATGGCTTGATAGTTCATTCATGTCTAGCAATGATAGTATTCCATCCTTTGTATGTACCACAGTTTCCATTCATCTTCTGAAGGATATCTTAGTCGCCTCCAAGTGTTGGAAGTGATGAATAAAGCTGCTATAAATATCCAAAGAGAGAGAGAGGAAAAGAGACACTACTTGGTGGAAATGAGTTTAAGAGGAGAGGTTGTAATGCCTTAAAATAAATAAATGAGTAATGATATTTAATGTTCAAACATATACCTTTTATGGCTCTAATTTAGTATGACATAAAATACTTTTGTAATAATTGGACTACATATGTATACACGGGGCATTACAAAAGCTTTGAGATATGCAAAAATCAAGAAATATAAAATCGGGGTGGATGGAAACAAAGTTGAAACTTGCATAGGTAAATCACACAGGACATTGTCGACTGTGTTTCTTGGAAGGGAAATAATAGGCCACAAAACAGTCTGTCTCAAAACTTTTGTAGTGACCTACATTTAGGTATACTTATATGTACACATATGTGTATACTGTATGTGTTCATATGCAAATTTCCCAGATATCTCTTTTAAAAAAGCTTCAAATTATAGCTCAGAAAACAGACACCAACTTCCCTTAATTATTGTTTCATACAATGTTTAAATATAAACTGTTCAATCCTACTAACAGAGTATCTTTGTGAAGATAGACCATAGTAAAAATTTAGTCTTTTGTTAATCTTTCCTCTTCCTAAACACCACTGTATATGACAAAGTCTTTTTGTCTTTTAATATAGCAGAACCCCTATAAATTGACCACCCAAGGACTGTAACAGACTAGTCAACATATGAAGCTGGTCAACATAAGGAACTAGGCCTACTGTACTGATATGTACATGTGGTGCATGTCCAGACTATGAAAATTAGGTCAATTTAAGGAGGTGGTCAATGTAGGGAAGTGGTCAACTATGGAGTTCTATTGTAGTTGCTATGAGAAATGCAGACACACAAAACTTGTTTTATTGTATTTCATAAAATAATATTTTCCCTTTGCATTGTACATTAATTTAAACAATAATGGTTCTGAAAAAATGGATTAACTGAAAAATCTTGAGTTAAAAAACAAATAATAGGCTGGGCGTGGTGGCTCACACCTGTAATCCTAGCACTCTGGGAGGCCGAGGCTGGTGGATTCCCCTGAGGTCAGAGGTTCAAGACCAGCCTGAACCAGAGTGAGAGCCCATCTCTACAAAAAAAAGCCGGGCTTTGAGGCAGGCACCTGTAGTCCCAGCCACTTTGGAGGCTGAGGCAAGAGAATCGCTTAAGCCCAGGAGTTGGAGGTTGCTGTGAGCTGTGAATCCATGGCACTCTACCAAGGGCCACAAAGTGAGACTCTGTCTCAATAAAAAAGTAAATAAATAAAAGAAAAAAATTAAAAATTAAAAACTTTAAACTAAGACAATTAAAAGCCAATTGAAAGCAAAATTCAAAAAAAAAATGCAGTCACATTTTGAAATCTGATTTAAAATTTGTGACAATCAATTGTTTCCCTTTCATAGATCTTGCTATAATATAAAAAGGAGAGAAATGATAAAAAAAGTCAGTTATAACAAATTATAATTTTTTATGACAATAAATTCTTAATTTATATTTTTAACTCTAGTAAAAGCATACTCTTTTACCTAGTATACTTAAAATTATTTTATATTGATCCTAAACAAATTATGCCTAATAACCAATTTCAAAAATTAAACTTCAATGAAAGAGGTAAATCACATTAACAATTTGGGGAAAAAAGATCAAGCTCTTATTTTAGTGCACCTGGGTCTTAAGCTATAATTGTAATTTTTATTAGGGTATGCAAAAGTACTATGAAATTACAGGTAAAATACCTCCTGAATAACTGAAATGATATAGCAAATGCTTTGAGACTTGAACTAATGAAATTGTTCATTGAGGAGACTTCTTGTGTTATTAGTAAATTAATTTAGAGTTATATGGGACAAGCTGCAAAAAAGGAAACCAATGCATCTCATTACCAATTATGAGATGCATAAAGTCCACTACAATGTGCCTACATCTTTTAAACAGTAAATAAGCTTTGAACATAATGAAAGGTCATGCACAGTAGTATAAAGTCAGAAAAGTATGCCTGGATGACAAAAAAATAACATAAAACTGATATAAACCTATTTCACGCCTGGGATTTGTTGACATAGTGTGGAATCTAAATCTATTTATCAAATTATTTTACTTGCTATATTTATATTTTTAGAATTAAGATACTGTCTTCTAACTGCACATATACAATCCTAATCAAATTTGTATTTAAGTGGTGTTAATTTTCATTTCCTGTCTATTATGGACTGAATATTTGTGTCCACACCAGAATTTGTATATTAAAGCCCTAACCTATTACATGGCTATATTTGAACAGAGGGCCTTTATGAAAATAATTAAAATTAAATGAGGTTATAAGTTAGGCTCCACCCTAATTTGACAGGATTAATGTCCTTAGGTATCTTATAAGAAGAGATATAAGTTGGCACTTGAGCATGCTCAATCTCTTCTCCCTCTCTCTCTCTCCAAGTACACACTTAGAAAAGGTTATCTGAGGACCCAGAGGTAATGCAGCCATCTGCAAACCAGGAAGAAAGTTTTCACTAGAAACTAGCACCTTAAACTTGGGAGTCCTAGCCTCCAGAATTTCAACAAAATCAATTTCTGTTGTTTAAGCCACCCAGTTTATGATATTTTATCAGCCCAAGTGAACTAATACCCTGTCTTTAAAATCCAAAATTTCATTCCTGAGTCTGCTATTTGGAAGCTATTCTCAATGTTAGAGTAGTTTTGTCCAGAAGAGTGTTCTGATAATAGATGCTTGGGTCTCTACATACTGAAAGATAACTTTGTGTATGTTAACAAGTTAACATATGATGCATTCTTATCTGTTTATAAGCAGTAAAGAGTCACAGATATTTTTCTCTCAATACCTACTGTCTCTGGTATTAGTATCAGGGAAAAAGTACAGAAAGAATTCAGATGTATTTTCCTTTGCACATAACTTAATATTTCTGTTTAATGAATGTTTATGTGATATTTTTGTCCATCCTTGAAATTAAAAATAGTCAGTATTGGCCTGGGGAAAGATTTTATGAAAACATCTCCATTGGCAATTGCAACAACAATAAAAATAAATAAATGGGACTTAATTTAGCTAAAACGCTTCTGCACAGCTAAGGACACAACAATCAAAGCAAACAGACAACCTTCAGAATGGGAAAATATGTGTGCATGTTATGAATCTGACAAGGAGGTGGTAACCAGAATCTTCAGAGAACTCAAATTAATCAACAAAAAAGAGAAAACAACCCCATTTATCACTGGGCAAAAAATATGAACAGAACCTTCTCTGAAGAAGGCAGACGGATGGCTAAGAAACACGTGAAAAAATGCTCATCCTCCCTAATTATCAGACAAACACAGATTAAAACCACTTTGAGATATAACCTAAACACAGTCTCTTTGGAAATAAATATGTAAAATACTCAAAGAACTCAAAGTAGACCTTCCATTTGATCCTACAATCCCATTACTAGATATCTACCGAGAAGAAAAAGTAATCACTTTACCACATGGACATATGCACCAGAATGTTTATCACAGCTCAATTCACAATTGCTAAGATGTGGAATCAACCCAAGTGCTTATTATTAATCATGAATGGATTAATAAACAGTTGTATATGTATGTACACCATGGAATATTATACAACCATAAAAAATGGAGACTTTACATCTTTCATATTTACCTGGATGGAGTTGGAGAAAATTCTGCTTAGTAAAGTATCACAAGAATATAAAAGCAAGTATACAACATACTTAATACTAATATGAAACCAATAGGCCAATCCATACACACCCACAGAAGAGAAAAACACAATTAAACTCAAGTTGGGAGCATGAGGGAGGAGGAAGGGGAGAGGTGGGAAGGAGGGAGGAGGACTGGTGTGCTCTCACCTAACAGGTACAAGGTAAGGGTGTATGGCACACCTCCTGGGTGAGGGGCACAGCTTACACCTTGCACTTTACCTAACAAAGGCAAACAATGTAAGCTAATTATCTGCATCCTCATATTAAACTGAAATTTAAAACAAAGAAATTAAAAAATAATGAGAATATATATTGGTTGTAGTCAATTTTTCATAATTTTTCCAGGTAGAATTTGTGCATCTTTTCAGATTGCATGCCTTTACTGATGTTGTTTTTCTTGCAATCACAGATTGCTCTACTAAATCATTCACTTTTGCTTAGGCAAGTTACTATTATCTTTACTTTAAGAATACCAATCATCAATTTGTTTGGTTCCATTCTCTCTTCCCACCATCTGTAATACCTCTTTCTGGCATTATAGCTTTCTTCATTTCCTCTGCATTTTAGAAGAGTTTCTCACATTTGCTTTATATATTTTGCAACTGTAGAGTTAGAAGCAAAAATCATCATGAAAGTTCTTTTCCGTTTATGTTAAGACATTTGGGGAATTTTTAACAACTTGTATCAATTTTGTCCCCATCTGGCCTTGACTACTATTTTACCTCTTTTTTTACATTGCTACTGTTAGTTTCTCCTTCTTCTTATCATCCAAAGTATGTCTAATACATAATTGTCTCTGAATTTTCAGTCTTTACCATCATTTTAGCTTGTGTACCTCTGTAAATAAAACATACCTTGAATATTGAAGTGAGAATCTATATTTTAGAAAGACAAACTACCTTCTACATACTCAGAGTAATCACTGACACGTTTAGATATATTTTTGCCATCCTATTTTACATGATTTCTTAATTGCTTCTTTTAGCTTCTTTCCTGCCATTCATTGATTCATTCAAGCTTTATTTTTATTCCATTTATTTCTCTTTACTTTTTGTATAGCTTCACATGAATACTCCTAAGTTTTAGTAATTACTTCATTTTATCTAATAAAATATTTCATTATAGAAAGAACTCTACGAAAATCTACACACTTCTAGAAGGCTTAGTCTCAAGGCAAAGGTTGAGTAAGAGAGGAAGTGAAAACATGTAAGTGCCTTTTGAAGACTCTTCTTGGGTCATTTGCTAACATCCTATTGGCCAAAGCAAGTCATATAGAGCACTGCAAGGGTCTATGGATAGAGCAAGGATATAAGAAAGTGAAAAGAATTAGGGCTATTATTGCAATTGATCTACCTCATACTGTGAATATTAATTCGTGAAAACCTGGGCGTTATAGAATCTGTTTCTTAAAGCACAGCTAGAGGTTATCTATAGTGATAATATTAACTGAATCTCCACTTGACAATACACTGTAAGAGAAAGGATGAAAAGATGCTAGGAATAACAGTGAAAATCACGAGATTTTGACAGCTATGCTCAATTTAAAAATTATTACAAGAACATCTCCTCACCAGTTAATGTTACAGCTTTAGTGGTTTTTATTAGTCACTTCTTTTAACAGATACGGTTTTTGAGAGCTGGATGTTGAACCAATTGATATAAAGAGTTTGAAGAAGAAATATTGTGAAGGTGGGTCCTATAAAATAAATATCATATAACTTAGTAACTTTCTGCAAACTGACAAGAAAATGGGTTTTGTTCTTTTTGCAACTCTGTAGAATTAATAAATTCTGAGTTCCACGGGTAGGTCAACATACATTTTTGGAATATTGTTTCTCTCTTTTAAAATTTTGCCGAAAGAAAGAAAATATCTTTGAAAATTTCATTAGCTTATCCATAGGAGATTTAATGTATATACAATAAATACATATTCATATTATAGCTATAACTGAGTGATACCCGAAAGTGTTCACTCAACATTTGTTTATGTTCTAGCTGTATAAACTGATGACTCTAAATGCTTTTGAAAAAATTTCCTTGAACTTAACCTTGAATAAAGAAATATATCAAAAAAAACCTCACAGATATTCAAAAGCTAAGCCCTGGCACTGAAAGAGAATTTTAAGTTAATCATAAATTGCTGTCAGTGTAACAAGAAATTCTTGCATTAAATGAACCAATGATTTTACCTTTTTCTCCCTGCATCCATGCCATTTTGGGTAAAATGATGAAATTGTCATCATCATTTCCATTCTTCTTTCTTCTTAGTTGATGCCGCACATTGAAAAATGACCTAATTCTTTATTTTTTATTTTTCTTATTATTAAATCATAGCTGTGTACATTAATGCGATCATGGGGCACCATACACTGGTTTTATAGACCGTTTGACACATTTTCATCACACTGGTTAACATTGCCTTCCTGGCATTTTCTTAGTTATTGTGTTAAAACATTTATATTCTACATTTACTAAGTTTCACATGTACCCTGGTAAGATGCACCGCAGGTGACCTAAGTCTTAATGGAAGGAGGAGCAGGTCACATAAACTGAGCCATGCTGGGAGGGCAGATAAGTCAAATTAAAAATCTCAATAAAGTAGAAGTAGTATTATGGTACAATT
>CAUYPK010006281.1:0-36456 GCA_963574355.1 Loris lydekkerianus
TACAAGTAAATTGTACAGGACTTCTCAGAAATGTTTTGAATTTAGCTTTTGTATTTGGGTTTTTTAAAATATTCACCCCCAAATAAAGATACTTTTATTGGCTGTAGCTCAGGGGCTAGGGTGCCAGCCACATACACCAGAAGTGGCGGGTTCGAATCCAGCTGAGGCCAACTACAACCAAAAAACAGCCAGTTAATGCGGCGGGTGCCTGTAGTCCCAGCTTCTTGGGAGGCTGAGGCAAGAGAATTGCCTTAAGCCCAAGAGTTTTGAGGTTGCTGTGAGCTGTGACGCCATAGCACTCTACTGAGGGTGACAGTGAGACTTTGTCTCAAAAATAAAGAGTTCTTGGTTACCTTATTAGAGATCCTTCAGCTTGCTAGTAAATAGAGCTGTAACTGTATAAAAATAATTTTTATACTTTGTGTCTATTGCACATGCAAAATTGGCCTTGTTTAATGTTATTTCATCCTTATAACTTTTATTCTTTGTGAATAGCATACATAAGTATATATTCAGCTGTTAGTTATGGAAGAAATAATTGACTTTTTTTTTTTTTTTTTGCGACGGAATCTCACTTTGTCATCCTTTGGTAGAGTGCTGAGGTGTCACAGCTCACCACAACCTCAAATTCTTGGGGTTAAGTGATTCTCTTGCCTTAGCCTCCCAAGTAGCTGGGACTTCAGGTGCCCACCACAACGCCCAGATATTTTTTTAGAGACAGGTCTCGCTCTTGCTCAGGCTGAACTTGAACTCATGAGCCCAGGCAATCCATCTGCCTCAGCCTCCCAAGTGCTGGGACATTTTACCTTTATTAAATCAATCCCCAAGACACCCCCCTCCACCCAAGCATCACATTAGTAAAAAATGAGAGACTATAACGTAGTTAGCTGTGGTACAGGTTGGTAATCTAAACCTTTTATAGTAACACAGCTGCTGCCTACCCACTATCTACTCTCTCCTTTTTAATAAAACCTCACTTTGTTAAGAGTGGCAATGTGCCCAGCTGTATTTTCCACCTTTATGATTAGGGCCAGTCATGTGTCGTAACTGGCAAATGGATATGAGCTGAGGGTTTCTTGTAAAGTTTTGCTCCCCTGATATAAGCAATGAGATGGAGTGGTGCCTATTTTTCTTCCTGGAATGTGGATGTCAGGAGAAAAAAGCAATCATATTATAATAAAAAAGATAAAAACTGCATACTAGAAATGATGAAAGAGAAATTTGGATGGAACTGAGGGCATTTAAGACATTGTAGAGCTGCTGCGCTATCCTGAACTTCTCACACCACCATTATCATATGAGAAACAAAAATAATTTTAGAAACCTCAGTTTAGTCAAGTTTTCAAATGTGCTATTAACTGATAAACTGGTATGACTTGCAACCCTACTTTTGGAAACTTCTAATTAAACGAGAAATGTTTGTAAAAGGAAAAAGTTATGTACATGAAGATATCACTGTTGCATTTTCTGTATTAGATTAGCACTGAAAACAAAATTAGATATCCAACAATGAAGGAATATTTAAGTACTTATGGTATCTGGATTATTAGGCTGCCATTTTTAAATGAGCTTTTTATAAAGACATAACAAAAAGTTCAAATATAAAATTACATCTGCTCTAATTTTAACCAGTTGGTTGCCTGATCCATGGTTACTCCCAGTCCCTTTATCCTTTTCCACCCATTACAGACTGAAAATTCTTACAACTTCTTACCCTCACCTTTCTGGGAGCCACATTTGTAGCCAGCGGCTGAACACAAACCTGAAGTGAATTTCTGGGAAAGGTTTTGCTGTTATGAGAACAGGATCAGATGTGGAGTCTCTGCCTCCTTCCCCATTTTTTGTGTCTTGAAGGAACACAGATATATTGCCTGAACTGTGATAGCCGTCTTGTTGCCATTAGGGAAAGGCTAAAGGAATCTCTCAGAGACTCTGGTATCACTGAGTCACTGAACCAATGTCAGTGGCCAGCTCTCTATACTTCTTGTTATTTGAGAAATACAAACCCCTATTTTAATAACCAGTACTAGTCGGATCTTGTTAGTTAAAGAATAAAACATCCCTATCTGTTACAGAAATAAATTATAAGTGATAAGAAAAAAGTTTAACAGAAAAAACGTTGACCTATTAAGATATTATTGAAAATGACTTGTTAGAAAAAGTTCTGCTTGTGCAGTAAAGCATTGAAAAACAGAAGTATTGAGCTTAAAGGGAAAACCTCTGATTAACTTTATTGCTGACTATGAACACACTAACCTATATTCATTTAATTCTAACACTAAGGACATCCATCATCTTCTGTTCAAAAGTCAAATTTTAGTAACTAAAACACATTTTCAATAAAATTTTACATGTATACATGTAAATAAACAATAAAACAACACCAAGGACCTCTCTGTAAAATTTCATCATGTACTTTCTTCGCAGGCTGCTTCACCAATAAATGGCATCCAATTTATTTTAAATGCATGTCATTGCAGAAAACTGTTCAAATCAGTATCAAAAGCTGGGTAAGATTTTCGATGGCTATTTCAGACATCCAAACCAATGCAGTTATATTCTAAGTATGAACTAGAGTTGCACAGGCCAAGATGAGGATCCTTCAGAAGTTGAAGATGTGATGTAATCTACTCGAATTGGCACTGCACTTATTCAGACATAGGCTGCCTTCAGAAATATCTTCTGTCCCTGAGACATCAGCTACATCAAGACGGCTCATCAGCTAGATCACGTTGGTCAAAATACCTAGTAAAAGAATTAAATATTTGCATAAAGATATTAATTGAAGCACTACCTGGAAAAGACCACAACCAACCAAAAACGTCCATCAATAAGAGGACTAGTTAAGTAAACTATAGTACATCTATACAGGGGAAGATTATGGAGCCAAAAAAAAGGAATGAGGAAAATGTTTATATGGCTACTGTGTGATTTCTAGGACTTAAGTAAAAGGTAAAGAACAGATTGTTTAGTATGCTACCATCTGTAAGTGTGTAGGATCACAAATATGCATATTTGCTTACACTTTATTTTTTTGTTTTTTGAGACAGAGTCTCATTATGTCACCCTCGGTAGAGTGCTATGGTGTCACAGTTCACAGCAATCTCAAACACTTGGGCTTAAGCAATTCTCTTCCCTCAGCCTCCTGAGCAGCTGGGCCTACAGGTGCCTACCACAATGCCTGGCTATTTTTTGGCTGCAGATGGCATTGTTGTTTAGCAGGCCCAGGGCAGACTCGAACCCACCAGCCTCAGTGTATGTGGCTGGTGCCCTACTCACTGAGCTACAGGCACTGAGCCATTATACTTTAAAAAAAAAATTACAAAGGGTGGTGCCTGTACTCAGTGGGTAGGGCGCCAGCCACATACACCCAGGCTGGCAGATTGGAACCTGGCCCAGGCCAGCTAAACAACAATGATAACTGCAACAACAACAACAAAAAAAAAATAGCCAGGCATTGTGGCGTGGGCCTGTAGTCTCAGCTACTAGGGAGACTGAGGCAAGAAAATCACTTAAGGGGACGACGCCTGTGGCTCAAAGGATTAGGGCGCCGGCCCCACATGGTGGCGGGTTCAAACCAGCCCAGGCCAAAAACTGCAAAAAAAAAAAAAATCACTTAAACCCAAGAGTTTGAGGTTGCTATGAGCTGTGACGCCATGGCATACTACCAAGGGTGACATAGTGAGACTCTGTCTTAAAAAGAAAAAAAAAAATATAAAAAAAGTAAGTTTATTTAGCTTATGGTTCTGAAAGGCTGAAAAGTTCCAGGAGAGAAAAGCCTGCCTTCTGGTGAGGCTGTTGCCGTGTTTCATGATGTGGTGGAGACGGTTGAGGGGAAGCAAACACTTGTGAAGAGACGAAATCCAAGGGAGATTCTGGCTTTGTAACAACCTAGTTTCTTGGGAACTAATCCATTCCAAGGGAACTGATCTAGTCTCCCCAGAGCAAGAACTCACTACCTTGAGAATGGCACCAAGCCATTCATGAGGGATCTGCCCCAGTGAATCAAATATCTCCCTAAATAGGCCCTTATTCCCAACACTGCCACCCTGGAGACCAAATTTCAACATGAATTCTGATGACGACAAAAAAAGAAAATCCAAACCATAGCAGAAATTTTTATGGAGACATAAATGCTTACTATGTTTGTGTCTGAAGATCTCCATAATAAGAAGCTTAAAGATAATTACCACTGGCAAAATAATTAAGTGGCTACATATATAACTATGTGACACTCGATAAAAAGGATTCCATTCATTTGAGTAGATAGTTTCTCTGAATAAGCAGTTATTGGCTTAAAGCTACCAAAATAAACCAACAACAATAAAAGAAAAACACAAAAGGTTGGGAGGCTGAGGTGAAAGAATTGCCTAAGCCAAAGAGCTGAAGGTTGCTGTGAGCTGTGATGCCAGTGCACTCTACCAGGGGCAACAAAAGTGAGACTCTGTCTCAAAAAAAACAAAAAAAGAGAGATTGGCACTTGTAGCTCAGTGAGTAGGGCGCTGGCCATATACACTGAAGGTGGCAGGTTTGAGCCCGGGTCAGGCGTCCTAAAACAACAACGACAACTGCAATCAAAAACTAGCCACGTGTGTGGCGAGTGCCTATAATCCCAGCTACTCAGGAGGTTGAGGCAAGAGAACTGCTTAAGCCCAAGAGTTTGAGGTTGTTGTGAGCTGTGACGCCACAGCACTTTACCAAGGGCAACACAGTAAGACTCTGTCTCAAAAAAAAAAAAAAAGTTTATGATAATATCTAATATACATTTTGAAGATGCTACTCCAAAGAGAGTCAAACCTATGGGTTTTTTTGGAGGGTGGGGTGGATGGGTTTAGTCTCACTCTGTCACCCTGGGTAGAGTGCTATGGCATCATAGCTCACAGCAACTTCAAACTCTTGGGCTCAAGAGATCTTCTTGCCTCAGCCTCCCAAATAGCTGTTACTACAGGTACCTGCCACACCACCTGGCTAGCTTTTCTATTTTTAGTAGAGATAGGGTCTTGCTCTTGCTCAGGCTGGTCAACCTACCTTGGCCTCCCAGAGGGCTAGGATTATGGCTGTGAGTCACTCCGCTGGGCCTTATGCTTTTTTCTAAACATTCAAATCTTCTGTAAGTCTTTCTATAATTTAGAGCCCTTTTTCTATTTTTATATAACATTTTGAAGAAAAAAAGACAAATATACTTGAGTATTTATCTTTTCATAACTGCAGAATACTGTGAAAACTCTGCAGAGCAGCAGTCAGAAGCTAAGTTGCTGGTTTAATTGCTTACTGAACCATTGACTACATAACCTTTCTGAACCTGTGTCATAATCTGTAAAAGGAAAACAAAACAAAAAAATAACCCTGAGCTGTTGTAAGGATCAGAGATACTGGACATAAAATGCCTAGGTCAATGTGGTATCCTCTCACTAATTCCTTATTACCAACAGAGGAGATAGGTATTAGCTGGGATAAACATTATAAGAAATAAAATAGGGTAGTGCCTGTGGCTCAAGGGAGTAGGGCACCGGCCCCATATACCAGAGGTGGCGGGTTCAAACCTGGCCCGGCAAAAAAAAAAAAAAGAAATAAAATACATTTAAGTGGCGAGGGCGCCAGCCACATACACCTGAGCTGGCAGGTTTGAATCCAACCCAGGCCCACCAAACAATGATGATAACTACAACCCTCCCTCCCCCCCAAAAAATAGCCGGGCATTGTGGCGGGTGCCTGTAGTCCCAGCTTCTTGGGAGGCTGAGGCAAGAGAATCACTTAAGCCCAAGAGTTGGAGGTTGCTGTGAGCTGTGATGTCACAGCCCCATACCCAGGGCGACAGCTTGAGACTCAAAAAAAAGAAAACATGTACTAAATAAAAATTTGCTCCAATTGAAAATAAAGGATACAGGCAATTAAATAAATATAAATGCAATAACATTAAATGTGTTCTACTCTCACTGATAATCAAATGAGGAAGAAGTCAAGGATTACTTAACTATACCTGCTAACCAAGCAGATCAATAAATTCAAAGCAGAAACCCTCTCATCATCTTTGTTATCCTGAAAAAGAAAGAAAAATTTTAAAAACAGTCTGTTCCTATTATTTTTGAATTAAATTTCCTTTTCAAATATAAAACATGAAAATTGTATTAGATGACAGTAATCATCACATGGAATTAGGAACCCTCAAAAAGGAGAAAACTAGAGTTAGTAATTCCTTGAGAAACAAGTAAGAGGATCTTTTTTTTGAAACAGAGTCTTACTTGGTTGCCCTCAGTACAGTGTCGTGGCATCACAGCTCATAGCAACTTCAAACTCCTGGGCTTAAGTAATCCTCTTGTCTTAGCCTCCCAAGTAGGTGGCATTAGGTACCCGCCACAATGCCCAGCTATTTTTAGAGACAGGATCTTGCTCTGGCTCAGGCTGGTCTTGAACTCCTGAGTTCAGCAATCCACCCACCTGGGGCCTCCCACAGTGCTGGGATTACAGGCATGAGCCACCTCACCCGAACCTAACTATTTTGTTTGGAGCACAAGCCATATAAAAAAGTTAGTCTGGGCCACGTCATGGAAGATGAATGAAAATATTTTGGAATGGTCAATGGTGAATAAATACCGTATATACTCGAGTATAAGCCGATTTTTTCCGGCACAAAATTTGTTCCAAGTTCGGGTTTTTCGAACTCGGCACAAATTTTGTGCCGAAAAAACTCGGCTTATACTCGAGTATATACAGTATACGTTTTGGGAAAGGAGGGAAAAAAAAACCTCAGAACTAGGTTTAACTTGGTATCAGATTAACTTATATAATTTATATAGTAATGTTGAAGACATGAGTTAGAGGAAGGGTCTGAATGGAGAAATTCAAAACAATTGCTGTGCCAGAGACTGTTAGTTGACTACCCTGCTTGTCTCCCCTCAACCCTATTTAGCAACAGAAGCTCATTCTTAGGTAGGCAGATGGCCATCAGCCAAAAGGAAACACTTCATGTAGGTCCTTAATGACCACAGGACTAAATTCTGGCCAAAGCTATATAAGAAGATATGTTTATGGAACCTCTGAGAAGTCTATTTAAAGAAAATGGCCTTTTTTTTCTTCCTTCTAGCTGCCTATAATGAAATAAAAATGGCTGGAGCTCCACCAGCCATCTCAGATTGTGAGGTGTTCTTGAGGATGAAAGCCACATGTGGCAGAACTGAAAGGTCTGGACTACTGCCATCCTACATCTTACCTGACTTACCTGTGACTTCCTTTATCTGATAAACACATTTCTATTTTATTTAAGCTACTGTTATTTTGGGCTTTCCTCTTATATGGCCAAATCTAATCCCAACTAATAAAATATTCCATGTGTTTCCTTATTTACCATCACATAAATAGGTGAGTGATTTCAGTTTGAAATAGTTAAGCTGTGACTTACCACTAAGAGTCTCACTTCAGAGCACCTTCTTGCAAGCTGCCGAATCAGTGAATGAGCCTCAGGTAATAAAGGTTTTTCAAGACAAGCCAACAAAGCATAAAGCCATCTTCCCTAAATAAAATGTTCAATAATTAGACAAATACTGAATAAGTTTTAACTAATTTAAAATGTCTGTGGGCTTATGCCTATAATTCTAGCATTTTGGAAGGCGGAGGCCAGGAGTTTGAGACTAGCCTAGGCAATCAGCAAGACCTTATCACTATACAATTTTAAAAATTAGCCAGGTGTGGTGGTATACACCTATGCTGAGGCAAGAGAATCGCTTGAGTTACAGGCAGCAGGCAAGCTGTGATTGTACCCTTGGACTCCAGCCTGTGAGCAGGAGTGAGACCCTGTCTTGAAAAAGAAAAGTCCAATGTTTTGTCTGGTTATTTGCTATGAATAAATTCACAGAGCATTTAATTGTTATTATGTTTGGATATAAAAAACAAAGTATCATTTGGATAGCAAGGTATTATTTCTTGCACCTTGTAACCCTAGACAAAGAACATTGGACACTTCAAAATATTCCCTAACCCCCAAAGATTTCATTTCAGATATTTCTATGACAAATGAAGTTCTCATTCATAAGCAGAAACTATATTAACATGTGAATAAAACATTATAAAAATTAAGATATATATATATATTATTTTTTTTGTACAGACAGTCTCACTTTATCACCCTTGGTAGAGTGCCATGGCGTCTCAGCTCACAGCAACCTCCAACTCCCGGGCTTAGGCGATTCTCTTGCCTCAGCCTCCCAAGTAGCTGGAACTACAGGCACCCGCCACAACGCCCGGCTATTTTTTTGTTGCAGTTTGGCCAGGGCCGGGTTTGAACCCACCACCCTCAGTATATGGGGCCGGCGCCCTACCCACTGAGCCACAGGTGCCACCCAAATTAAGATATATTTTTATCTTTGCCCTCTGTGGACTGGACAGATTTACAAATCATTTTATAATTTTGCCCTTTGGGTCCACACAAACTAACTATACTGTACATGAAACAATGTTTTAGTACTTCTATAAATACCATGACAAGGTAAATTTATCCTTATTCCCTTTTTAAATGGAATTTTCAATTATAAAACTAACACATACTTAATGCAGAAAAATTGTGAGGAATTCATTAGCACAAAGGAAAGAACAAACCTGCAATCTCATCTCATCATCCAGATAAAATGTGTGCTAATTTTCAAAATGTTCACTGTTTTCCTATTTATATGTACAACACTTTTTCAAAAAGGTTTCATCAATTGTACCTGTATCAATAAAAGGTCATTCTTGGACACAACTGATATAAAAAAATGAAAAAAGAAGAAAAAAATAAACAAAAAAGAACTAATATCAAATATTAAATTCAACAGATTCTAATAAATAAGCAGCCTAAGAACACAAAGTTATCTATCAAAGTTGTAGCTAATACACCAATACATGGGAAATGTTGTTTCACTGATACTAACAAAAAGTTTAATTTGAAATACTACTGCAAATTTGCTATATCTGGAAAATAAATTGTCAAGTAACATTAGATGGAACCATTGTTGACAAACTTTAAAAAAAAATTCAAAGCATTCTGTGATAGACATACTTTTTTGTTTTTCTTTTCAGGAATGATAGACATGCTTTTATCTGACAATGTGAATGTTACTTTTTTTCATTATTATTCATTTCATTCATTTCATTCATTTCATTATTCTCTTGCTCATACTATTCATTTTTCTCTTGCTCATACTAGTCCCAAACCTGTGAGCTAGCAAGAGCGAGACCTTATCTCTATTAGACACAGAAAAACTAGCCAGGTGTTGTAACACATGCCTGTAGTCCCAGCTATTCGGGAGGGTAAGGAAAGAGGATTACCTAAGTCCAAGAGTTTGAGGTTGCTGTGAGCTATGATGCCATAGCACTTTACCCAGAGTGACAGAGTGAGATTCTATCTCAAAAAAAATTAAGTTCTTTCACTGATACTTTTTTCTCAAAGCAAAACTTTCTCAATGATGGAAGCAATATGTTGATTCACATTTTGGTATAAATTCCTTATTTCACTACAAACACATACTTTTGAATTATACATATATATACACACAAATATAAAAATACAAATACCATACAGCCACAACTTATGCATGCATAAATTCAGTAATGAGTCGCTTAACAAAGGAGATACATTCTGGGTTTTTTTTGTTTGTTTTTTTTATAGAGACAGAGTCTCACTTTATGGCCCTTTGGTCGAGTGCCGTGGCATCACACAGCTCACAGCAACCTCCAGCTGAGTGATTCTCTCGCCTCAGCCTCCCGAGTAGCTGGGACTACAGGCGCCCGCCACAACGCCCGGCTATTTTTTTTTGTTGTTGCAGTTTGGCCGGGGCTGGGTTTGAACCCACCACCCTCGGCATATGGTGCCAGCGCCCTACTCACTGAGCCACAGGTACCGCCCACATTCTGTTTTGAGAAATGCATCTGTGGGTGATTTCATCCTTGTGCAGTCATCACAGTGTGTACTTACACAAACGTAGGTGGTGCAGCCTGTTATATGGCTAGGCTGTATGACGTAGCTGATTGGTCCTAGGCTATTAAACCTGTAAAGCATGTCATTGCACTGAGCACTGCAGACAATCATAACACAGTGATAAGGGTCTGTGTATCTAAACACATCTAAACACGAAAAGATACCGTCTAATACTGACTAAAACGTCTTTATGTGGCATATGACTATATGTAGAATTTTGCCTGCATTATGAAAATAAAAAGACGTAATACTACCAATTCTGGAGTAAAGTCTCTTTCTCCAAACCAATTACTCAGATATTCCAAGACACTCGTTACTGTTGCCTAAAAAAGGGGGTGAAAGGGAAAAAGAGTTGTATTAGTAATAAAACATGAGTTCAACATGAGTTTTATTAAGTTTACTCAGAAAGCAACTCAGATGTTTAAAAAGCTCTATCTTTAGAGTTCCAAAGAAAACTGTGACTCTCATTAGTAATTTGATTAGAGAGCTCACTCAGTAAGAGGCTTTGAAAACAATTATTTTTATACCCTCAAATATCAACTAATACCTTGAATTCTAGTATTTTTTTTTTTCAGATTTATACGAGGATACAAATGTTTAGGTTACATTGTTTTCAATTCTAAGGTGAAGTTCAAGTTGTAGTTAAGCCCTTCACTCTGGGCTTAATTGTGTACATTAGGTGAGATCCCACCAATTGCCCTACCTCCTCTCCCCCAGCTGAAATCCCAGTATTTAGTTTGTAACCACCTGAAAAACTTCACATGCAGTTAAAAAAAGAAGTATTTGTATAAAAACCTTCAGTTTCGGTGATGCCCATAGCTCAGTGGATAGGGCACTAGGTCCAGGCCAGCTAAAACAACAATGACAACTACAACAACAACAAGAAAAATAGCTAGGCATTGTGGCAGGTGCCTGTAGTCCCAGCTACTTGAGAGGCTGAGGCAAGAGAATTGCTTAAGCCCCAGAGTTTGAGGTTGCTGTGAGCTGTGATGACACAGCACTCTACCCAGGGTGATAGCTTGAGATTCTGTCTCAAAAAAAACAAAAACAAAACAAACAAAAAAAAAACTTTCAGTTTATTTCCCAATTCCAATTAAATCAAAGTATAAATCTAAACAGAAAATTAGCTAGAGAAAGATCTGTTTTAAGGCTATACACACAGAATTTATCAAAGTCTTGAAAACATTCTCTGGTGTACTTGCATACAGTTGGATGCTTAAGAAAAATTACACTGATGGAATTTCGCGAGACTGCTACAGTATCTTAATCAAATGCTTAAGTAAAACTGTCAGCCCATATATTATTTCTAACAGTACAATTCTCACACACACATACAAATTATCTTCCAAGGTACCCAATGATTGTCTAGGCATAAAGAAAGTTTTTATTTGCTTTTTAAATGGATAACAAAAAGTGCCCATTCCTAGAAGACTGAAGAACCAAACTCCATAATTCTCCCCTTTTGATCCAAGAACTTATGTATTTCAATTTTAATGGAATATGTAGGATATCTAGAACTAGAAACCTTCAACTTATAAAGAAGTTACATCTTGATAAACTCCCTTAAAAGTTGAAAAATCCTAAATTAAACAACTGCAAGTAGAGGACTGTATTTAGTTCAAACCCTGGAATCTAAGACTTATGACTGAAATGTACAGAATTAAATACTCTAATACCACAATTAAGAGTATGAGCTCTGGGCTTAGCACCTGTAGCTCAAGCAGCTAACGCACTAGCCACATACACCAGAGCTGGTGGGTTTGAATTCAGCCTGGGCCTGCCAAATAGCAAAGACAACTACAACCAAAAAATAGCTGGGTGTTGTGGGCACCTGTAGCAAGAGAATCGCTTAAACTGAGGAGTTGGAGGTTGCTGTGAGCTGTGATGCTACAGCCCTCTACCCAGAGTGACAGCTTGAGGCTCTGACTCAAAAAAAAAAAAAAAAAAAAAAGAGTATGAGCTCTGACCACCTACAAGTTACTTAATCTCAAATTGTGTTTCCTTATCTACAAAAAGTGGGTATTAATAATAATTCCCAACTATAGGGTTATATAGTAAAGATTAAATAAGAATCACTGTATATTGTAAGTGTTCAGTAAATGTATTCAAGTATGTTTTCATGTTACAAACAAAAGAATGCATTCTACATATATTATTATTATATAAATTTTACCTGATTCATTCTGCTAACAATACTAAGCAAGGGAGGAAAGCCAATCTGAAAGAAAAATAAGACTGTAATTTACTAAGTGGTATTTTAAGGAGGGGCTTCATTTTTTTCAAACTGGTCTATTTCTTGCCACAATATTGTTTAGTAACAAAGAAAAAATAAAAGAAAATTATTTTATTGCCCATTCTAAAAAGACATTTCAGGAACGATTATGTTGGTAATGCTAAAGAATTTAAAAATAAAGTATGATTTTGGCGATTAAAAGGTCAAAAGTATGAAATTTTAAAAAATGATACCACTCAAAAAAGTTAACTTATTAAATATATAATGTGTTCATAAAATGACATTAGTATGTTGCACACACCATTTCTTTTTCTTTCTTTCTTCTTTTTTTTTTTTTTTTGTGGAGATAGAGTCCTCATGTCGCCCTCAGTAGAGTGCCATTGTGTCAAAACTCACAGCAACCTCAAACTCTTGGGCTCAAGCGATTCTCTTGCCTCAGTCTCCCAAGTAGCTGGGACTACCAGCGTCCACTACAATGCCCGGCTATTTTTAGAGATGAGGTCTTGCTCTGGCTCAGGCTGGTCTTGAACCTGTGAGTTCAGGCAATCCACCCACCTCTTGGCATCCCAGGGTACTAGGATTACAGGTGTGAGCCACCGTGCCTGGCCCTATGTACATACCATTTCAAAATTTTCAACTAAATCTAACATTTTCAAGAATTAGGGTCTAGTGCAGTGGCTCATGCCTATAATTCTAGCACTCTGGGAGGCTGAGGTAGGAGCATCGCTTAAGCTCAGGAGTTCCGGACCAGCCTGAGCAAGAGTGAGACCCTCTTTCTACCAAAAAAACAGAAAAAAATTAGCCAGGTGTGGTGGCATGCACCTGTAGTTCCAGCTACTCAGAACACTAAGGCAGGAGAGTAGCTTAAGCCCAGGACTTGAGGTCGCAGTGAACCATGATGACACTACTGCACTCTAGCCAAGGTAAGAGTGAGACTCTGTGTCAGGAAAGAAAAGAAGAATTAAGGTCACTTGAATTAGAGTGATATATATGTATCTTTTTTTTTTTTTTCTTTTTTTTGAGACAGAGCCTCAAGCTGTCACCCTGGGTAGAATGCTGTGGCATCAACTTGGCTTAAGAGATTCTCTTGCCTCAGCCTCCCCAGTAGCTGGGACTACAGGCGCCCACCACAACACCTAGCTATTTTTTAGTTGTAGTTGTCATTGTTGTTTGGCAAGACCAGGCTGGATTTGAAACTGCCACCTCTGGTGTATGTGGCTGGCGCCTTAGCTGCTTGAGCTACAAGCGCCAAACCTAGAATGATATTTTCAAACATAATTTGATTTGACTAAAAATTGTCTACTTGGGGCTGGGTATGGTGGCTCATGCCTGTAATCCTAGCACTCTGAGAGGCTGAGGCAGGAGGATTGCTTGAGCTCAGGAGTTTGAGACCAGCCTGAGCAGAAGCAAGACCCTGTCTCCACTAAAAAATTGAAAACTAGCTGGGCATCATGGTGGGTGCCTGTAGTCCCAGCTACTTGGGAAGCTGAGGCAGGAGGATTGCCTGAGCACAGGAGTTTGAGGTTGCTATGAGCTGGGCTGACACCATGTCACTTTAGCCTGAGAGAGAGTGAGACTCTGCCTTTAAAAAAAAAAAAAGTCTACTTTTTAGTTTGCTCCTGGGGGCCCTTATTATGAAAACACCACTGACTGTGACAAACTTAGGAGGATATGCATTAAATTCCTGCTTCCTAAAGCATTTTTTTTAACATGGTGTATTTTACTTGTATATATTTTGTGATAACAAGCTAACATATTTTAATTCTTTATTAAATTAAAAAGCATTTTCAAAATATGGCAAATATTAAGGATATGATCCAAAAGAAAAAGAACAATAGGTAGTGTAAGAGTGCCAAATTAGCTTCCCTGAGACTGCAGTCTATTTACAGTCCTACACCATGTGTCAGAGTGGCACTATTTTTTTTACAGACAAAGTCTCACTTTATTGCCCTTAGGTAGAGTGCCCTGGCATCACAGCTGACAGCAACCTCCAGCTCTTGGGCTTAGGTGATTCTCTTGCCTCAGCCTCCTGAGTAGCTGGGACTACAGGTACCCACCACAATGCCCGACTTTTTTTTGTTGCAGTTTGGCCGGGGCCGGGTTCAAACCCACCACTCTCGGTATATGGGGCTGGCGCCCTACCCACTGAGCCACAGGCGCCGCCCAGAGTGGCACTTTTTCCAGGCCTTGTTCATACAGTGTTATTAAACTTTTTTTTCTTTTGGAGACAGGGTCTCACTTTATTGTCTGGGCTAGGGTGCAGTTGCATAATCATAGCCCACAGCAACCTGAAACTCCTGGGCTCAAGCAATTTTCCTGCCTCAGTCTCCTCACTAGCTGGGACTACAGACACTTCATGCCTGGCTAAAAACTTTCTTTGCCTGGATGTTACCTCAAAAGTAGCAGTTCAGTATAGTTATAAGTTGTAATAATTCTATTACAGTGAGATTTGGCATGTTGTCATAAAAGGACAATTTGTATTTCCTTCTTGTGAGATGTCTCTCTCTCTATACACACACACACACACACACACACACACCCTCTGTCTATTTTATTTTGAGGGTGGGTGGGAGAGAGTAGGTTTTATCTACTCAATGATTCTTGGAGCTGTCTGCATTTTTAGGAAAAATTAGTTCTAAATGTGAAAAACACAATGTGGTACCTTATTGCAAATAATAAATACCTGTTGAACAAAACAACACGAGGAGCAGCGCAGATGTATATAGTGCTCTATAGGAACATAGGCAAACTCAGGGGCAGGTGAATCCAAAAGGACAAAGAGTTGGGTCCGTAATTTATGATTAAAGCCATGTGAAACTTAAATACACCTCAACATTTCATCTTCAGATTATACAATTTAGTAAGCATTTTAAGGTACCTTTCTAATTGTGTCATTTTCCTTTTTTCCTAATAACTTGTTTTCCCAATGCCTTATCATTTCCAAAAAATGAATTCTATCTAATTCATAAAATTATTACACAGCTAAACATAAAAGATAAGAAGTCAACTTAAAATTAGTCACAGTAAATTGTTTCAGAAACTGGGCTACCACTTTATAAGTTAAAGAGCTAATAAAGTAAGTCAGGGGTTGCCAAAAGTCAGATAATCAAGTAACGTAGGCTTTGCGTACTATGCACAGTTTTAGCCACATATTATTAATTAATTTTTTTTATAAGCATTAAACACCTAAAATGTGCCAGGTGCAGTGCCTCACACCTGTAAGCCCAGCAATTCAGGAGGCTGAGGCGGAAGGATTGCTTGAGGCCAGGAGTTTAAGGCTACAGGAGGCTATCATCAAGCCACTGCACTCCAGCCTAGGCAACAAGAGACTGCTGTCTCTTACAAAAAAAGAAAAGAAAACCGAAACATCATTCTTAGATCATGGTCTACATATTTGCTGACCTCTTATAATAAGTAACGTGACAAAATTAGAATCCTTTTTGTCTAGTTTATCCACATATCACCTACTTGTACATAATCGATTCCAGGACTTTCATTTGTTGCTGGCCCAATTGCCCCTTCAGCACATAATCTTTCACCCAGACAAAATTTTTTCCAGCCTTCTTCATCTTCAGATTTTGGCTGAAAGAGAAAAAAATGAATTTATTTCTATGTATTTGTTTTTAATACTGAACAAAAGAAAAAGAACTAAACTCAAGGATAATGTACCAGTTATAGGCAGAATTTTGTGTCCCTAAAATTCATACCTTTAAGCCCTAACCTATAGTACCTCAGAATGTGATTGTATTCGCCTAAAAAGGTGATTACAGTAAAATAAGGCCATTAGAGTGAGCCCTAATCCAATCCAATTTCCTCATGAAAGGGAATTTAAATACAGTATATAGACACATGGGATCCCATACACTGCAGACATACCAGGTAAGCATGCAGGGAGAAGGTGGCCAGCTACAAGCCCAGGAGAAAAGACTCAGAAGAAACCAACCCTGCTGAAATCTTGGACTTACAACCTTCAAGACTGTAAGAAAAATAAATTTCGGTTGTTTAAGACACCTAGTCTTTCATGGCAGCTCCACCAAACATAGTGCCTGAGTAGTTTGGACCCCACTTTAATGGCCACTGACAAGCCAGGGTGCATTTAAAAGAGGGTGATAAAAATGGAAATTAGTATTGCAAAAAATGAACTAAGGAATACTTACAAGAATGAAGAATGTTTATCCCAGGGAAGGAGATATGATTACATCCTTTACATAACTGAAGGGCTGGCCCATCAGAAAAGAAACATTCATTCCGAGTTGTCAGACAGAAAAAGCAGGACCAATGGGGAAAAGCATTCAGCCCATTATAACCCACCTTAACAAAATAACTTTTTTTTTTTTTGGCTGAGGCTGGGTTTGAACCTGCTGCCTCTGGTATATGGGGCCAGCACCCTACTCCCTGAGCCATAGGTGCTGCCCAGCAAAATAACTTTTATTTGTACATATACTGCCTTGTAAATTACTCTACACAGGTACAGTTTTCCTCCCAGGGACAAATAGGTTTCATTGGATTCTTAGGATGAACAGAAGATTGCTAAAATGTTCTAAACCTGTCATCCTGGAACAATGTATTCACCTTTTCCTATTAACCTCATTAGGCCAAAGACTGTTTTTGTTTCAGATAGCAGTAAATATTCTGTTAAATATAGTATATGCCTGGGTGGCGCCTGTTCAAGGACTGGGGTGCCAGCCCCTTATACTGAAGGTGGCAGGTTCAAACCCAGCCCTGGCCAAAAACTGTAAAACAAACAAACAAAAAACTATATATACATATATATATATACACACATATAAATACATATATATATAGTATATGCCTTAGCCTGGTGTTGTGGCAGGTGCCTGTAGTCCCAGCTACTTGGGAGGCTGAGAATCACAAAAGTCCAAGAGTTTGAGGTTGCTGTGAGCTGTGATGCTATAGCACTCTACCCAGGGCAACATAGTGAGATTCTGTCTTCCCCCACCCCAAAAAAGATATATATATGTGTGTGTGTGTGGGTGTATATGTGTGTGTATATATATATATAAAATAAATATATATATGTGTATATATATTATATGCTTAATAAACAATTGGCTCAATCAATAAACAAATGTTTGCAATGTTTATCACATCACAGTGTGGTTTTAAATGTTTTTTTCATTTTATTACTGACATAATGTTTACATTTGCCATGATGAACACTTAATTGCTATATATTATTCCATTAGTCTGAAGGACCACAGTTTATTTTTATCTATTTATTTATTTTTGAGACAGAGCCTCAAACTGTTCCCCTGGGTAGAGTGCCATGGCATCATAGCTCACAGTAACCTCCAGCTCCTGGGTTCAAACGATTCTCTTGCCTCTGCCTCCCAAGTAGCTGGGACTATAGGTGCCCACCACAATGCCTGGCTATTTCTTGGTTACAGCCATCATTGTTGTTTGACGGGCCCAGGCTGGATTCGAACCTGCCAGCTCACGTGTATATGGCTGGTGCCTTAGCTGCTTGAGCCACAGTGATTCTCCTGCCTCTGCCTCCCAAGTAGCTGGGACAACAGGTGCCCGCCACAATGCACGGCTATTTCTTGGTTGCAGCCATCATTGTTGTTTGGCAGGCCCAGGCTGGATTCGAACCCACAAGCTCACATGTATAGGGCTGGTGCCTTAGCTGCCAAGCCTATTTTTATTTATTTTTGATACAGAGTCTCACTCTGTCACCCTGGGGTTGAATGCTATGACGTCA
Organism: Loris lydekkerianus; assembly: GCA_963574355.1. NCBI lineage: Eukaryota > Metazoa > Chordata > Mammalia > Primates > Lorisidae > Loris > Loris lydekkerianus. The sequence continues at coordinate 17,905 of CAUYPK010006281.1, forward strand.
CCATAGCTCACACCAACCTCTAACTCTTAGGCTCAAGCAATCCTTATGCCTCAAGCTTCCTGAGTAGCTGGGACGATAGGCACTCATCACAATGCCTGGCTAATTTTTCTGTTTTTAGTAGAGATGGGGTCTTGCTTTGCTCAGGCTGGTGTTGAGCTCCTGAGTTCAAGCAATCCACCCATCACAGCTTCCCAGAGTGCCAGGATTACAGATGGGAGCCACTGAGCCCGGCTGGGACCATAGTTTATTGAATCAATTACATTAATATGGAATTACATTTCCATTTTTGACAAAAATTATATCAAGTCATAATGTATTATAGACTTTGCATGTCACAGAACAGATATGTTGATTTGGCTTCTTTTGAATTAGTGAGCATGTACTCATAAGTCCTTACGCTGAGTAAGAAAAAAATATACCTATATCCACCAATTCCCCTTCCCCATACACCCTTCTTACTATGAAGACAGTAGTAAAAGGAACACAGGTTTTAGAGTGCTTGGGCAAGTGATATGTTAGTTCCCTTCATACTTTCCGCAGAGCAGAGCTTTCGTGTGGTACATATGCAGAAGCACACAAGCTGGTCATCTTGGTTGCAGCTGTCATTGTTGTTTGGTAGGCCCAGGCTGGATTTGAACCCGCCAGCTCAGGTGTATGTGGTTGGCGCCTTAGCCACTTGAGCCACAGGCGCCAAGCCCAAGCTGGTCATCTTGGGAGGAGTACACAAGCAGCCATTTATTCTAATGTGTCACTATGTAAAAGATGCTAGAAAGTACTTCCTGGCTCAGCGCCTGTAGCTCAGAGGCTAGAGCGCCAGCCACATACACAGGAGCTGGTGGGTTTGAATTCAGCCCAGGTCTGCCAAAACAACAACAACAAAAAAAATAGCCAGGCATCGTGGCGGGCACCTGTAGTCCCAGTTACTTGGGAGGCTGAGGCAAGAGAATCGCCTAAGCACAAGAGTTGGAGGTTGCTGTGAGCTGTGACACCACAGCACTGTACCGAAGGTGACACAGTGAAACTCTGTCTAAAAAAAAAAAAGTACTTCCTACAGGAAACTTCTAAAACCCTAAATCCGTGAACTGCTGAAACTGTGCAAAATTGTGTGCATAGGTGCATTTTTTTCCCTTTGAAGATAGAGAGCTTTTTATTAGATAATCAGAAGGAATATGAGAGTCCCCAGGAGGTTAAAAATTGCTGCCCTGGGCTGGTGTGGTAGCCAAGACTATAATCCTAGCACTTTGGGAGGGAGGTTGAGGTGGGAGGAATGCTCAGGTCAGGAGTTTGAGAACAGCCTAGGCAACACAGCAAGACCCTGTCTCTACATTAAAAAGCACAAAAACCCAAACACACCAAAACAAACTAACAAACAAAAAAACCAAACTACTTCCCTGGATAAATGTGCCATGTTTTCCTCAACTCCCTTCTTTATTTGGGGTGTTAAGAATGAAGAGCTTCAAACCGTATCTAAATAGGTAAAGTGCGGGAAATACTAGTTTGCAATACGCATGATAGGCTTCAGTAATACGTTACTGGTATTGCGAAGACGACAGGATATTCTGTACTAGTGTGGGTTTTCTGCATGCATCATAACCTCATCAGGGAAATCCAACAAGCCTTTACTCAATCTTTTTGTAAATACTGAAAAAGTTATTTAAAAGTATGTTTATGTTTTTTTGATATTTGAACAATTGAAAAGATTTCCTCTTCAAATAAAATTTTTCAGGGTTTGTTTTTAAACAAAAAGTACTATATCTTGTTGAAATTACTGTATTTATATTAGCTGCCTAAGATTATATTTCTTTATTTTTTTAATCATTATATTATATTGAGATCTTAATAGTAAAGCCGCTATCTCTTTTTTAGATATACTGTTCTTATACCAAGTTCATTTTTTGTATTTACATCATTGATTTTTTTCACCCAAATATAAATTTATAAAAAAAAAAAAAAGAAAGAAAAAGTTATTTATTTTCCAAAAAGCAAATGTCTAGAAGAATCTTTAAAAACCTGTAGAGGCCTAGTGATCACCTGTCCAAAAGTCTCCCAGAATACAGGGATTAAAATTGTCATGAAAATAATAATGTATACTACTAATTCTATACTTTACAGGCTATTAATATAATAGAATTGTTGCTATTAGTGGTATGTAGAAGAAAATGAAAATAATATGAACTAAGCAAGTGAATCTTTAAAGATTGGAAATACCTATGAACTATTTCAAACAGGTATATATATGTTACAACTTAAACTGAGAAATTTACATACCATTGTCACATTACTATCCAATTGTTGTGACTTCCAGTGACTTCTATGCTTATTCACACTCTAAAGGGAGAAAAGTTAGGGGTTTTCAGAGAATGCATAACAAAAGAAATCAGTTTCTGCACAAAATTCTAACCATCTGAAACTTAAAAAATATGTTCCAAACTAGATTATGTTTAATGATTATAAGAATTTGGTAATTAATTCATGGGAGTTCAGTATACTTCAGAATCATAAATCTTAGTTCTCCAACTATCTTCTAAGAATAGAAATAAATCTGAAAGGGGGTCTAATCTGATAAAATTTGATACTTACCTGTCGAACAATCGAAAACTGTGCTACTTGTTGTTGTTGCCACTGTAGTGTTGGAGAATAACCTTCAGGGGCAGGTTGGCATCCTGACAGCTAGAGATCAGTTCATAAATATTACAATTCATTTTAGTATCATAACTAGAATCTCATGCTTCTACAAAGTGAGAGTAAAACCAAGATACAGAGTGAATAATAAATAAGACTATTCAAGAAAAATAAACTCTTTACTATTTATGTCCAGTTAAAATTGTTATGGAAAGATCTTTAGTCACTTTAATAAGAGCAATCTGGAATGGTTTATAGTTCAGAGTTTCTAAGAAATCTAAATGACATGAACCCTGAAGATATAATCTAATCCTATCTTTCTATAATACCAAAACAGAAACAAAAGGAGAGATAAACCCCAAATAAAGAATTTTGGCATGAAAAACAGTTAAGGAAGGATTAAGTTCTAGAGTTCAACAGCATAGTAGCGTGACAATAATTTATTGTATATTTCAAAATAGCTAAGGAAAGGATTTGAAATGTTCCTAACACAAAGAAACGATAGGGTGGTGCCAGAGGCTCAGTGGGTAGGGCACCGGCCCCATATGCTGAGGGTGGTGGATTCAAACCCGGCCCCAAACTGTAACAAAAAAATAGCCGGGCATTGTGGTGGGCACTGTAGTTCTAGCTACTCAGGAGGCTGAGGCAAGGGAATTGCCTAAGCCCAGGAGTTGGAGGTTGCTGTGAGCTGTGTGACACCACGGCATTCTACTGAGGGCAATAAAGTGAGACTCTGTCTCTACAAAAAAAAAAAAAAAAAAAAAAAAAAGATAAATGTTTGAGGTGAGGAATATCCTAATTATTCTGATTTGATCACTGATCATTCCACATTGTATGCAGGTATCAAAATATCAGACATACATACCCCATAAATATGTGCAATTATTATCTATCAATATGATTAAAATATGATATGGGCAAAATGTACTCAAATAACAACACTTGACTTTATATTTATTTATTTACTATCGCGACAGGGTCTCACTATATTATCCAGGCTGCTCTCCAACTCCTGGCTTCAAGAGATCTTCTCACCTCAGCCTCCTGAATCCCCTGGGATTACAGGCACAAACTTATAATCTAAAATAGCACACAATTCACAAATGATCACCTATTGCCTTGAAATAGAACTTAGTGGGATCACTTTTAAAAAATTAGGTAAACCAGGTACAGTGGCTTACAACTGTATTCCCAGTGTAACTGGAGGCCAAGGTGGGAGGACCACTTGAGGCCAGGATTTTAACACCAGCCTGGGTAACATAGTGAGAATGCCCATCTTTAAAAAAAAAAAAAAAGCCAGGGTGGTGGTGTACATTTGTATTCCTGTCTACTTCGGAGGCTGTGGCAGAAGGATTGCTTGAGTGTAGAGGCTGTAGTGAGCTATGATAGTGCCATTATACCCCAACCTACCCAACCTGAGTGACACAGTGAGATGCTGACTTGGGAATCAGAAATCAGGTACATAAGACATATTCCATCAACTAAAAATTTCTGAAAAGGAATTATATGAAACATTATAGTGTCTGAACTAAAATGTTTCTGATTATAAATATAAGATAAATGAATTAGAACATAAAATATAAATTATCAAAATGTTCCTACTCAGAGGGATATTCTGTGATTATTTATAGTAGTTCTCTTATTTATTGATCATTGTACATGCTTATTTCGTTCTTGGCAATAGTCACAAAAAGTATTTAATTTGTTTGCTTGTTTACTGTCTTCCTCAAAAGACTGTAAATTCTTCAAGGGTAAGGATTTTTCCTGTCTTAGCCTCTATTTTATTTCTAGTACCTGGCACAACCTACTTGCTTAATAAAAAATGTGCTTAGGGCTTGGCGCCTGTAACACAGTGGTTACCATGCCCGCCACATGCACTGAGGATGGCAGGTTCGAACCTGGCCCAGGCCAGCTAAACAATGACAATTGCCACAACTAAAAAAAAGAACAAAACCTGGGTGTTGGGGCGGCGCCTGTGGCTCAGTGGGTAGGGCGCCAGCCTCATATGCCAAGGGTGACAGGTTAAAACCCAGCCCGGGCCAAACTGCAACAAAAAAATAGCTGGGCTTTGTGGCGGGTACCTATACTCCCAGCTACTCGGAGGCTGAGGCAGGAGAATCCTCTAAGCCCAGGTGTTGGAGGTTGTTGGGAGCTGTGTGACGCCACGGGATTCTAACATGGGTGACAAAGTGAGAATCTGTCTCAAAAAAAAAAAAAAAAAAAAAACTGGGTGTTGTGGAAGGCACCTATAGATCCCAGCTACTTGGGAGGCTGAGGCTACAGAATCACTAACCCCAAGAGTTTGAGATTGCTGTGAGCTGTGACACCATAGCACTCTACTGAGGGCAACACAGTGAGACTCTATCTCAACAACAACAACAAAACTGTGCTTAGGCTGGATGTGGTGGCTTACACCTGTAATTCTAGCACTTTGGGAGATTGAGGTGGGAGGAATGCTTGAGGCCAGGAGTTCAAGACCAGCATGGGCAACATATCAAGACCTCATCTCTACAAAAAGATTTAAAAACAAAATAAAATAATTAGGTATGGGGCAGCGCCTGTGGCTCAAAGGAGTAGGGCGCTAGCCCCATATGCCGGAGATGGTGGGTTCAAACCCAGCCCCAGCCAAAAACTGCAAAAAAAAAAAAAAAAATTAGGTATGCTGGCAGGCACCTGTAGTCTCAGCTACTTTAAGTTGACAGATGACAGGCCAGGAAAAAAAAGTGCTAGATAAAAATAAATGAATAAAGGTATCCCCAGCGTGCAAGCAGCTAGACAAGCATAAGACATTTGGGTTCCTACTGTTAAAGAATAAAAGAAAACTTGGTCAAACTCAGAACAAGCAAGGTACGCAGAATAAGACTAAAAACCAGTTTGATAATAATTATGAAAACAGAACCAGAACAAGATCTCTTAAAAATAAAGAATAGGGGCGGTGCCTGTGGCTCAAGGAGTGAGGTGGTGGGTTCAAACCCGGCCCCGGCCAAAAACTGCAAAAATAAAATAAAATAAAATAAAATAAAACTGAAGAATGGCATTAAGTAACCTAAAGACGACTTTAGGATTGGATTATGTCCTAAATTAAGATGGGCAAGTCTCCACAAATGCCAGGGTTATGGTCTCCTCGGAGATAGTACAGGCCAATTGTTCTTCTGGAAGAAAATGTACAAACGAATGTATAATTTGCAGGTAGTGGTCAAATCTTACCTATATTATAACTGACACCCTCAGATTCTAAAGGAAGAATCTTAGCCTTTTAAATTTTGGGGGACAGTTAATAAAACTCACAGAAATATTCACACTTTGCTTCCTTTTCAACTTCTTTGGGTCAATCTGAGCTACCACAACATCTGGACATTGAGCTGCTTCGATCCTACAAATAATTAATAAACGCAAATTTGATTAAAATTGTACTTTGCTCAGGTGTAGTAAAACAAGCAATCCATTTCCACAGTTCATTATGAAACCAGGAAAAAATTCAGATTTCCAATTGAAGTTCTAAACAATATACAGTACAGGTATTTCTCAAAGTATCTGGATTGAAAGCAAAGAAATCTAAAAGCACACATCATGATACGCTCGACCAAGTTCAAAAGAAACCAGCCCACACTACGAGGTAGTCCAGTGAGCTTGAGCAAATCAGAATTCGCGCGAGAAAAGGGAAGGAATGGAGGCGGGGCTTTAGCTCACAGAGGGGTCGAGCTGGGTACCAGATGCTGTGCCCAGGGGCAGGGCGGATGACCAGCCCACCCGCACAGGGGCAAATCACTCACTGGACCCGTCTCAGGTATTCCTGAGGTGTTCTCGGGGGTACCGAGGGATCGAAAGCTTCCGTCAAGTCGCAGGGTTCCACCGGCAGAAGCCGGGGCATCAACTCTTCCACTGCAGACTCTGCAGGTACCCACGCCATGGCTTTCAATCCGGTCAGTCCCGCCCAGCGCATGCGCCTTGTCCAGGTCACGGCGCAGGCGCATAAGTAAGCGCCTTTGGCAGGGAGCTCAGCAAGCGGCGGGATTTAGGGAATGTAACTGCGCATGAGCGTATTGCTTGCCCAAGGTTAAGGCTCCGGTGGTGTAGCAAAGGCTGGGCGAGTTTAATTCCTGGCAGAAGCGACTTTGAAGTGTTACTTCATCTTTAACCCTCTGTTCTCTCTTCTAAAGTTAGGGCGAAGAATAACTTTTATGCATCCTTAGTACGAGAGATGCTTAGATATTTTTTGAAGCAATCAAGTAACGTTAACATTGTCTTGAGTAGGGCACCGGCCCCATATGCCGAGGGTGGCGGGTTCAAACTCAGCAACAAAAAAAATAGCCGGGCGTTGTGGCGGGCGCCTGTAGTCCCAGCTACTCGGGAGGCTGAGGCAAGAGAATCGCTTAAGCACAGGAGCTGGAGGTTGCTGTGAGCTGTGTGATGCCACGACACTCTACCAAAGGGCCATAAAGTGAGACTCTGTCTCTATAAAAAAAAAAACAACAAAAATCATTGTCGTTCTTGGAGCTCTAAATTTTTTTTTTTGAGACAGATTCTATGTTGCCCTCAGTAGAGTGCTGTGGCAACACAGCTCACAGCAACTCCAACTCCTGGGCTTACGCGATTCTCTTGCCTCAGCCTCCCAAGTAGCTGGGACTATAGACACCCGCCACACGCCCGGCTGTTTTTGGTTGTAGTTGTCATTGTTTGGCAGGCTCGGGCTGGATTCGAACCCTCCATCTCTGATGGCTGTGGCTGGTGCTTTAGCCGCTGAGCTACGGCCACAGAACGGGAGCTCTAAATTCTTAAACCATGGGTACACACGTTACATACATTTCCTCATTTGATTCTTAGTAGGGTGCAGTGGTGCCATAATTCACAGCAACCACAAACTTTTGGGCTCAAGTGATCCTCTTGCACCAGCCTGCAGAGTAGCTGGGACTACATGCGCCTACCGCAGGAACCGACTAATTTTTCATTTTTTAGTAGAGATGCGTTTCACTATTGCTCAGGCTGGTGTCAAACTCCTGTGCTCAGGCAATCGCCTGGCCTTGGCCTCCAGACTGCTAGGATTATAAGTGTGAACCACCCCCCTTGACCACTCTCTTTTTTTAAAAGAAAAATTTCTTTACTTAAATACGAATGGTGCAAAAGATAAAGCTAATGCCAACACTCAGAAATCACCAATATTAGCATTAGGTTAATTTTGTGAGGTAGATACAATTATTATCTCTATTTTACAGATGAAGAAACAGGCAGGAATGGGTTAAGCAACTTGGGGTAGGTTACTAAGCACAAGAAACAATGGAAGTATTATATTTTTCTTTCTAGACAAATACAATTGACCTTTACTTTCTAACCTTATTTATATTTATTTATTTATTTTAGGACAGTCTCACTTTGTTGTCCTGGGTAGAGTGCTGTGGGGTCACAGCTCACAGCAACCTCAAACTCTTGGGCTTGAGCGATTCTCTTGCCTTAGTCTCCCAAGTAGTTGGGACTACAGGCTCCCAGCACAACTCCCTGGGCTAGTTATGTTTATTTTTTAAGTTTTTTTTTGAGTGCTGCCTTTTTCTTGCAAGGAATTGATGTCCAATCAGGAGGTTTTCTCTTAATTGAAGATAAAGTGAGGACAGTTTTTGCTTAAAACTAAGGAATTAGTGTTTAGGAATTTGGAGACTTGGAAAGACACCATCTGGCTGCAGTCAAACTGGAAAGTTATTTGGCTAAAAAGTTTTCACTGATTTTGGAAAAAACAGATTTAGAAGAAATGTGAGGAAATGCTCTCACCCTCCCCCCCAGCATTTTGGTGATAATCAAGAACAAATTTTAAAAAGCACATATGAAAAAAAGTAAAAAAAAAAAAAAAAAAAAGTAAGCAGTGACTTCATTTCTGGATTTTTCTTCTGAAAACTTTTTTTTGGTGAAACTAAATTATCAGCAATCATTCCTATCCTCTGTTTTTCTGGAGAAAACAACGTGATTGCTTTGCCACTAATGCGTAACTCTGGACTCTGCTGTAAGTAGGTGTCAGAACTACATATGAATCAAGAAAGAAAGGAGAGGAATAGCTTAGTAGAAGGTAGGTTGTCCTGGGAAATAATAATAAATTAGTTTTCAACAAAAGAGGTAAGAAAGTATGCAAATGATTCTGAAATGGTTCTGAAATTTTATATTATTATTATTATTATTATTTTTTTTTTTTTTTGAGGCAGAGTCTTACTATGTTGCCCTCAGTAAAGTGCCTGGCTCACAGCAACCTCAAACTCTTGGGTTTAAGCGATTCTCTTGCCTCAGCCTCCCAAGTAGCTGGGACTATAGGCACCTGCCACAACACCTGGCTATTGTGTTGTTGTTGTAGTTGTCGTTGTCATTGTTGTTTACCATGCCCAGGCTGGATTCAAACCTGCCAGCTCCAGTGTATGTGACTGGTGCTCTAACCACTGAGCTACAGACCCCAGCCAGTTCTGAAATTTTAATTACACATCATGAATATTCATAAGAGAGGAAAGTAATTAAGTAAAGGCTTATAAGGGTAGCTTTCTGCTACTTCAAATCTAATCTGACTTTAAAGGAATTACTCATAAGATTTGGAGTAGGTTTTTAATGATTACAAATCAGAAATTGCAATAAGTATTTTTGGACATTACAGTGAGGTATAGAAAACCTGAGAATAAGCTATATTTTATTGATGCATTTCTGATAAAATAGACTAAACTTCTAAAACTATAATAACCTTCATCTAACCTCTAAAACTTCTAAAACTGTAATAACTTTTTCATCTAATCTCTTCCCAGGATGAAGAACAGTTCCTAATGTACTGAACTATTTCTGGTGCCCTAGTTTATGATGGAAAAATTGGTTCAATATTTTTCACACTGGTGGATGGCTATAGTAGTTATACGAGAATTGTGAGAACCAAACACTGCTGATTGTTTATTGATGACGTGGCACATTGATGATATGGTTGTTCATTGATGATGGTGGCTTCTTCTAAGTCAGCCTTACGCAGCTAATTGCAAAAGTTGTCTCTGTGGTTTCTAACCCTTTAAGCAGCTCAGTCATTCTCAAGTGTTAGTATGTATAAAAATTATCTATAAGAACACAGTAAGTAAAGCAAGCAGACAGCCCTCAGAATGGGAGAAGATATTTGCAGGTTATGTCTCCCACAAATGTATTAGCAAGAAAAGAACAAGTGATCCCATCTCAGGCTGGGCACGGGACTTGAAGAGAAACTTCTCTGAAGAAGACAGGCGCACAGCCTACAGACATATGAAAAAATGCTCATCATCCTTAATCATCAGAGAAATGCAAATCAAAACTACTTTGAGATATCATCCAACTCCAGTAAGATTAGCCCATATCACAATATCTCAAGACTAGAGATGTTGGCGTGGATGTGGAGAAAAGAGAACACTTTTACACTGCTGGTGGGAACGCAAATTAATACATTCCTTTTGTAAAGATGTTTAGAGAACACTTAGAGATCTAAAAATAGACTGGCATTCAATCCTATAATTCCTGTATATACCCAGAAGACCAAAAATCACATTATAACAAAGTTATTTGTACCAGAATATTTATTGCAGCACACTTCGTAATTGCTAAGTCATGTAAAAAGCCCAAGTGTCCATCAATCCACAAATAGATTAATAAATTTTGGCATATGTACACTGTGGAATATTATGCAGCCTTAAAGAAAGATGGAGACTTTACTTCATTCATGTTTACATGGATGAAGCTGGAACTTATTCTTCTTAGTAAAGTATCTCAAGAATGGAAGAAAAAATATCCAATATCCTCAGCCCTACTATGAAACTAATTTATGGCTTTCATAGAAAAGCTATAACCCAGTTATAACCTAAGAATATGGGGAAGGGGGACAGGGAGGGGAAGGAGGGGGGAGGATGGGCATAGGGAGGGTGATTGGCGGGATTATACATACGGTGCATTTTACAAGGGTACATGTGAAACTTAGTAAATGTAGAATATAAATGTCTTAACACAATAAGTAAGAAAATGCCAGGAAGGCTATGTTAACCAGTGTGATCAACATATATGAAATGGTCTATAAAACCAATGTATGGTGCCTCATGATTGCATTATTGTACACAGCTATGATTTAAAAAAAGAAAAAATGAGGACCAAGGAGTTTACAATTCCTAGGAAGGAACTGAACCAAGATTCAGACAAAGCATTAATTTGTTATTCTATAGCTAAGATCTTAATCCTCTATACAACTCTGCACACACATGGTGTGAGTGCAGGCACATATATGTACATGTGTGCACACACATGCAGCTGATGCTAGCGAGCACTGAAGGATTGAATACAAGAGAAGTGCATTCTAATTGGAGAAAGTAATGAGAACCAAAGCCAGTGAGTGGGTCTAAGAAACTTCTCCACCAAATTCTCCAAGGTATCAGTGACTGCCATAAAGAGCAATCACAGAATGTGATTCTGGGCTCCAAACTGAAGCCTGAAGGCAAAGTTATGATGAAGTTTCTTTAAAAATATACTGAAAACTAAGGGAAGAAATCTAGTACAGTCAGGACCAGAGCACAAGCCTATTAGTATTGCTTAAAAACAATTATTTACTTAATAAGTATAAAAAGATTTTAGAAATATACTATGTATTATACACGGTTTAGTTAATTTTTTCCTTTTTTAACCATTCTAAATTTTTTTCTGGATGAGTCAAAATAAGTTAAGAAATCTAGTCTGTTCCATTTGCATCAATGTTAACAACAGATGTCTGATGGGGCCCTGATTATGCAAGGGACCATGTGTGCTAGGAATCAGAGCTATATGTCAACTTCATACTCTGGGGGTGTTGACCTACCTAATGAAAGATTGAAATTAAGATGAAATAATGGATGAAATCCAGCACAAGAAAATCTCTCTGACCTTCGCTTCACAAAACTGAGGGTCTGCCTTCTTCTTAGTACCCCCTTAAAATTCTCATCCACATTCTTGTTATGGTAAGGAAATGATCATACCTCTTGATCCTAAATATTTACTTTTCAAATTGCTGTCAGGTCACTTTGGTATTCTGGACTCTCCCTAAGTAATCATGAGGCTCTCGCCTGGATTTTTCTCTCAGGAGCAGAGACAGGTTTAACACACAATTCGTATTAGCACATATCCACATTAGCACACATCTCATGTTAGCACATGTGTGATGTGACTATCCATGGCCCACATCGGTCAATCACACGTTTCCTAACATTCCGTTTTTGAGCACATCCCACAGTGCACATCCACGTTAGCACACTCTCTGTTAGTGCACTTCCTACATTAGTCCATCCCCTGGGTTCACACATACCCATAATAATGCACATCCCATGTTAATGCACGGCCCGTATTAGTCTGTATCCCATCCAATTTTATCACATTTCCTGTGTTAATGCACACCTGAGATGTACCATGTTGGTGTATGTCCCTTTACTACAAACTTTCAATCTCAGCATGCATACTACGCTAGAATATAACCTGTGTTACTGCCTGCCTACCCCATGTGAGGGCACATCTCACGTAGCACATGCCCATATTAGGGCATCCCCAGATTGGTACATGTCCCATATTATGGCATGCTCTAGGCCAGCACATGTTCATGTCACAGCATGTTTGTGATGGTATGTGTTCACATTAGAGCACATTCCATGTCAGTGCACATCCATATTTCCTCACACTGCAGGAATCCAGATAAAGAGAATCCTGAGCTAGTATAGCTTCTGTGTGATAACATCCTGGAATAGGCTCCTTTTGTCTTTTCTCCTGCCTTTCTTGGTACATTTTTCTATGTGACTGTGACCTCATGATTTGTCAAATGCTTCTGTGCTCATGGCCTCATGTCTACATTCTGACAGGAAGGGAATCAGTGGGGATGACATGGAAATAGCAACTAGCTTTGTATGTTTTTAGCTAAGACTGTGTCTTAAGACCTGTTTCTAAGTATGAAAAAGCCTAGGAATTAGAGGTTATGCCTTATACAGACTCAACAATAAGAAAATATAGGGGGAAAAGTGTTGACGAATGGAGATAGCATCACCAATGTGTGATATCTGGTCAGGGTGGCAATGTATGTGAACCACCTCCAGATTTAAAATGGATGTTCATAAAAATGATCACAAAAACTCCCAAGAAGTTCTATGGAAATAATTTTCTTGACCTTAATATCTAATGTGCTCCCTTCCTAACATGAGGGAGAATTTTATTGTGTGAAGAAATCTAAATCTTCTGAGAATATATTCCAGTTTCAAAGAATCTACAAATACTCACCAATTATGACATCTGCCAAGAAAAGAAATTTGAAAGACCTTTATTATAGCCTTTTCTCGTTTGTTTTTAAATTTGTTTGTTTTTCTGGTTCTAAAAGTTGATACTGTCAATTTGGGGAATGACATTGTAACTAACTCTTTGAAATATCATGTATTTTATTTCCCTGATACATTTTTCTGATATATATTTCCCTGATAGATTATCTGATGTCTGTTTTCCTTCTCTTTAATTTTTATTCAGTATCCCTAAGTATCTTGCTCTGGGTAGAGAAATATCTGTCGACCTGAGGCTAACCCTTTAAGATCTATATCACTCAAGGAAGCAATTGTTCCTTATATATTGAATCTTTTTCTTGACATGACTTTATCTTCACACTGAAGATAAAGGATATTTGTAGTTGCCACCCAAGCTCTCCACTTGGTGCAGTTTTAAGGATGAATCCAGTCCCTGACACATCCCAATATAGTGTCTTTCCCCACCTCCAGCTTTTTTTTCTGTGTTATGTGATGGTGTATGTGGGCTTTGATTAAAAGTGGCTTCCTCCCGTTCTCTCCTGTATGAATGTGAATATCAACATGCCTCTGAGGGTGTTTAGAAAGTAATGACAGCAGCAGGGTTTCTTTCGTTGGCTTTTTCCTCTGATATTTTAGACTGCCCTCATGTAAAAGACACAAAAGACTCTGTTGACTCTTTTAAAATACCATTAAAAACATGGGGAAAAAATAGGAAAAAATTATGAGGGGCCAAGGAATGAACACAGATTTCATTTAAAAAGCTTAAAAGATGAGCAAGTGCAACTTTGGTGAAGATGGAATTTTTGTTTGTTTGTTTTATAAGCACAACATCAGAAGTTAAGAGCTAGGATAGCTAGGATCAACGTCAGTCAGTTGTATAGGTTTGTACAATTTATGTCCATCAATAACAAAAGAGATGAATAAAAATAATCAAGGAACAGGCAAAGTCAGTCACCCTCCAGACTCTGTAACCCTCAGTCACTCTGCTCTTCACTCTTATGCCAATGTTATACTTTATATATATAATTATACATTTTATATATTCATTTTGCAAAGCTTCAGCTCAAAGAGTACAGGTGTTCCAGGAAGACATATGTGAGAATCCTGTGAGAAGAATCTAGAAGCTGACAAGGAGAAACACTTCTGAATAACAGAGAATAGGAAGGGTAAATGAGAGGCAAACAGTGGCGGTAGAAAGAGCAAAGTGTTTGGGGTCAGGGAGCCCAAGTTTCACATCCTGACTCTACAATGTACCACTGTGAAATGTTGGGCAGTTTTTGAACTTCTCTGAGCCTCAGTGTTCTCATCTTCAAACTGGGAAAAAAGATACCTACCCCGATGACTTTCTGTGAGAGTTGAATAGAACAAGATAATTTGTGCACAGAACAGAGAGTAATGATCGATGATTTAAAGCAATTATTAGAATCAACCTACACCACACCAACAGGAAACTTGGGATTCTAGAGTATTGCATGATGCCCAAATCAGGACAGATGTGATTTGTATTATGTTTATTGTTTTCTATAAAGAATTCTCTGTGGTGAGGGTGGAAGTACTTGCCATATAGCTATATGCTGGAAACTCATCCATCATATAGTAAAAGGTAGAAGTATAGAGATTTCCTTTGAAGCCCATCATTTTTTATCTTTTTGATTAATTATTCCATAAAGAACATTTTTATTGCTGAATTTTACATCTTATTTTCTTCATTTCCTTCTTTTGATTATGAAGTTCACGATAGGGATTTAATTAGAATCACATTATAATTACTATATTACAGCCTTAGCTGGAGTTACACCAAGCCATTAACAATATAATTTCCTGTAAAACTCATCACGTCTCAGTAACCCATGGCCTACCTATAGTGCCAATCCCCCTTCTTGTGCTTTTTTGCTTTTTTTTTTTTTTTTTTCCCCTAATAATTTGAAAGTTGTCTTGGATTTGTGGATGGTCTTAAATCCTACCCTGTTAGGAATCCATAATGCCCATCTACATCTTGTGACGTCCTCTTTCTCAGATACAAGCTTGTTTCTCTCCACATGTGACTACTATAGTCCTCTCTCCTGCTACTAGCTTGAACTCATTATTTTTATTTTCAGTAAAAGGAAATAAAAAAGCAAGCGATGTTTTCAGAAATGGTACTGTTTTGTGACCTCCCTTTGGACTGGATTTTTGCCACCCAGGGTCAACCCTTCCACTTGTCATTTCACTACAATGGCTTTACTCATCTTGTCTAGGTTCTGAATCAGACCCCCGTTACAGGAACACTACACAAGAAAGAGAATAGAACTCTTTTCAAGAATTTTCTACTTTAGTTCTACCTAGACTCTATGTGAGATCCCAGTAAGTCACCTCCACATTGTCAGGCCTTAGTCTTCTCATTTGTAAAATGTGAAAATTGGATGGGGTAGTGGTGAAAATCCATTACTGCTCAATTTTTAAAATATATACTGAATTCAATTTAAATGCATTCATGTCCTAATTGATTACAGTCTAAAAGACCCCCATCACTAAGCTTTTATGTGAATGAGAAAACTTTCCCATCATTGTTTGCTAGATATTTAGAAACATCTACCTTGATTTTTAATGTAAATGAGGCTTCCCTAGAGTTGTTCAATACATAATCTTGTCACCCATTAAAAAAAATGCAACAATTGTATGTAGTAGGTCAACAATTGATGACCCTACTAAAAAACAAACAAACGAAATGAAATACTTAACACCTAGTCAAAATGTACCAGGTACAAATTAAGTTATTAAAGTGGTGAAAAAAAAGTGAAAAAACCTCAAGCAGATGAACAAAGTCTCTGCTAAGCTGAGGGGAGGTGTAACAAGAGGTCATTTGCCCTGGAGCAGAGATGACAGGCAGGTGGCATCTGGCACATCAGTTCTAATTTATAGTGAGTGGATATTGTTTTGAGGATGATTCTGAGGATGTACCCAGGCACTAGAAGACTGTTCTGTAAGAACAATAGAACCTCTGTAAATTGATCACCCTTGGACTGTAACAGATTGGTCCACATAAGGAAACAGGCCTGAATTTAGTGATAGATGGCAGGAGGGTGTACATTTGCCATCTCTATCTTGGAGGGAGTCCACTGGTCCATGACCCTTTGGAACAATATGCCTTCAAGGACAAAAACCTAACTCCTTTTTAGCAGGGCATGTATCCAAGTTGACTTAGTGTAAGATTTTCAGCTGAGTAGATATTTGTGGCAGAGCTGGCACAAGGGACAATAATACAATTGAAAGGTCTTTATTATTAGCCTCATTTTACTTTCTAATCCTTGTTTGTGTGCTCTCACATTTAAGTAGCTCAATAAAATTTTAAAACATTGAGAACTAAGTCTGGAGCTTAGAATCCATTGGGTCTACTTGAGTACCTCTAAGAATGAAGAGCTTATAATATTATTTAGACACTTTTAATCAGAGAATATCTCATCTTTATGAGAAGAATTCCATCAATGTTCTATTCCTTCATAAAACAAAACAATAAGAACAAAATCAATTCCATACTTTCTCTGCAGGAGAGCTCTTTTAGGTATGTAGACCTAGCCTGCACATTCCATCAAAGCTTCCTCTGTAGGGAAAGCCACCTCAGTGCTTTCAAATGTCCCTCATGTGTTTGGTGCAGAGACACACCCATCTCTCTGCTCCCTGTGTATTGCAGTATATCTTAGTCTGCTGAATGGGTGTGTCTAAAATTAAACCTTTAGCTGTAATATAAATAGCAACAAAGAAGAGGACAGACAATGTCATGACTGTTCAATATCCCATCAATCCTTTTGAAGACCACATCACACTGATAATTCATTGTCAACCCAACCAATTGAGGTTATTTAAAAACAGTTATCTGCTAGTAAAATGTGCACTTCTCAATGAAGAACAATTTAAATGTACCGAATGCTATTTCTCAGGTCTCAGGTTTTTGACATATTTAGATTCATCCAGTGGGGACAATGGCACAACAGTGATCAGAACCTTAGGAAAGTATATTTAAAAATTCTTGTCTTGAGAATTTTGTGTAAAAACAATAATTACCAAGGGGGGATGGGATGGGCAGGTTGTGTGCCTCTAGTAGATAGCACCAGGGAGGGCTTAGTAAAGAGCTTCAAATGCAGTGGAGCTCAGTGAATAAAATCTAAGCATCTCAGTTTCAATAAGAACCTAATTTTATACCAATTTTGCTGAAATATCTCCCTATTGGCCTGGCTGGCACCAACCAAAGCATTCTAATCTGGTAAGAAATTCCTCTCATTAGCACATTTCTTTGGATAAGGCAACATATTAAGTCATCTTGTGAAAACTCTTAGCAAACCCTCACTGTTCTTCACATTGCAATATTTTCAAACTTTGGCAGATCGTTCAATTCAGTCCAGGATAGAGGACTAAATCATTCATACTTTTTTGGAAGCTTTCTCTGATAATAGAATCTTAATGTTCCACATTCTCTATTTAGATCTTTTAGACGATATATATAAAGTTAAAATTCAAATGGAAGAATTCTTGTAACAAAATGCAAACATTTCTGCTCTAAAACTTCTCAGTCTCCAAATTTGGACCCCAGGGGAAAGTCTTATTTAATGATCTGTATAAATTTACCTTGGATTTTCTATATGTATGGTGATATATCTTAGTTTTCTTAACTTGTCATATTATAATTCTGCATAATATGATGCCAATATACTGACACAATATATTGATCACTCTTGACATAATATGATGTCAATATATTGACACAATATATTGATCGCTCTTACACACACACCACCATATACTCCTCTTCCTATTCTCTTGAAAGAATTTTATCAAATGTTTTGGTTAAATGTATAGTCACTATTTACATTATTTTGTATCTGTTTATACTTATCATTTATCTGTTATTCACTGACTAGGTATGTATATTACTACCATATAGGTTACTATTAATAGGTATGAGAGTCACTAAATACATAATACATAATGTTTTTTTTTGTTGTTTTTTAGAGAAGTACTTTGGGATTTATTTTTCAGAGTTAATATTGATCGTTTTTTCACTTTCATAGTCTGGAATAAACTTATTATTGTTTATTTCTATCATGACTATTATGTGGCAATGAGTTTTTTGTTTTGTTTTGTATTTGTCCTCTGTGTCATGTTTAAAACTTTCAGAGAATCTATAAAATCATTTTTTGCTTTTTTTTTTTTTTTACTTCCCAAGAGTCTTCCCTTCTGGGGCTTCAGTCCTCCATGGGATGAGTTGCTCATTTGTACTCCTTAAGAAGTATTGCTTCTTAAACCCTGCCTCTTCCTAGCATTGAATTTATTTCCCTTATCTTGCTGGAGCACATCCCTAATAGCTTTCTCAGAAGGGTTCCAGAAGAAAACAAATGAGACAACACATGACTCAGAATGCTTTTGTTTTTTCTTTGCAGGTGACTAGCCTTTTAGCTAATCTGAAAATTCAAATTCTTATATCTCTATCATTTACTAAATCCTATTGCCAAATCTCTATCATTTACTAAATCCTATTGCCAATACTTTGCCTTTTTTTTTTTTTTTTTTTTTTTTATTAAATCATAGCTGTGTACATTGATATGATCATGGGGCATCATATACTAGCTTCATAAACCATTTGACACATTTTCATCCCAATATTCAACATAGCCTTCCTGGCATTTTCCCA